>JASDQU010243500.1:53691-71385 GCA_032191745.1 Picea mariana
ATAATGTTGTTATGATTTCTTTCATTTTCCTTGAAATTTGAATCCAAGAGGATCTTGTGTTTAAGTTTTTTCTCCTTAGGCTGCTGGAAGACCTCATGTCCACAACATACCTCTACACTCTCCTCACCAAAGTATTCCCTCTATTCACCCTTACTCCAACTTACTAACTAAAGTTGATTCCAGACCTCAATTTCTTATGCATACTAGTGCAGATTTTTGAGATAGAACGTTATTATCATTGAGCCTTCTCCATTTGACTACTTAAAAATCATTTACATTTGCTGTATAAATTGATGGGTACTGGGATTACTTTCTATGCAATCTGAAGGTGACTTCTAGTGCTAACATTTATGGCACCATTGTCGGGGAATGAATTGAAGACATTTCCCTAGGATAGAATGACAAAGAAGCTCTGATTTTGAAGGTGCATTAGATATCAATACCATTGTATATTGCAGCTTGCACCTATCGACTCCACTGTTTCAATTGTGGCTCTGAAGTGCGGAAACACAAGATCTACTCCACAACTGCCTCTGGCTACACTTGAAGCTAACCCGGAAAGGATTATTAAGAAAGGAAAGCTTTCTCAAGAAGGTTTTTTCCTAATATCCCAGATTGAAAAGCTACCTGGGAAGAATGACATTGCAACAAGCCAATTTTAGATGGTGAACTAAAGTTGGACACATAATTATGACTGATTATCTTTCACCATGGAAAATCCATTGTGTAGAATTTGTTGGTGACTCCATTGAAGAGAGACAAATCAAAAGGCTATGGAGGCTATCCTGGCCAAGAGATTTCCCCCCTTCAATTTCTCAGCCATTGCTGGTTATCCACATCCAGTGCTGGCTATAAATGAATGTGATTATTATCTTTCGAGATTCAGGGGAAGTAAGCATGACCATCCCAGTGAGCACTTATTAAAATTTCATATATGCATGCTTGAACATGGCTTCTTTCACGAGGATGCCTTGATCAATATGTTCAATTTTTCTTTAGAGGAAGATGCTCGTGAATGGTGTCAATCTCTCCCTGCCGCTGGTATCCATTCTTTGAGGGATTTTCACGATGCCTTTAATTCATATTAGGAGAAGATTTACCTGTCTCATCTTATTTTGGATGACTGTTGTAAAAATTTTGCATTCCACAGCCAATAGATGATAGAGTCTTCCTCATGTGATGAGTCTGGTGAAGATCTAATTGAAAAAGAAAGTGAGGATAGAAGCGAGTATTTTGCAAATGTGGATGAAATATTTTCTCTTTATATTTCCCGAGAAGAAGGTCTTCCATATATGAGTGTTGATAGTGTTGATGATTGCATAGCCATAGATGTATCATATTCTTCCCCTGATGCACCTGCTGTCTCAATTGTAAAATAAGAGATGGTTGTGGAGGAGGATTCTTCTCTTTTCCTTCAAGAGGTTTTCCATGATGTATTTTCACCTAGGATTGAAGAGAAGAATCAAGAGGTCGTGCATTTTTCTTTGCAAGATAAAAGAGTTCTGCGCTCACCCATATTTGATGAGTACTCAGATGAAGAAGAGAAGATCCCTGCCTTACATTTTGTTGACTTGGGGAGCAACCAACCTGTGTATGACAGCTATGAATCCGATTCCGATGTGGATATGAAGGATTTCCAAGACCATACTATAGAGCCTTTTCCTTTATTCAGTAAGGAAAAGAATTGGGTGGAAATCAACCATCCTAGGCCCACAGAAGACACTGAGAAACATGTTAGGGAGAAGCACCCATTCGTTGATATACATGAAGAGATTTCTTGCCTTGAGCTGGCTGACGTTATTGGAGCAAACAAAGAGGAAGTGGATAAGCAGACTACATCAGCCTTTCACTCACCTGTGCTTGCCACAGACATTCAGCTGAATGTGAGCAACTGTAAGACAAAGCATGTTTTCTATTACCAACCCAGTAAGTTTCGTCCCCTATTTTATGACCCTGTAAGGGAGTACATGGAGTTTCTTTTTTTCCAGGTATTGAAGCCTCCAAACTTTATCTTTCCTTCAACACTAGGAGGAGAGATGAAAAATGTAATAATTTTGCTATCACAGTTTCATTATTTTTATTTGATCAGTGACAGAGTAAATAAGTTTTCAGTTAGGAGGTTACTTGACTGGCTCTGGTGGAAGTCCATTTTCACCCAGCACTTTGTAAAAATTAGTTAGTCTAGGAGTGTACATAAATAAGCTCCTTCTGGATCCCATGTGTTTGTTTTTGTTTTTAGTAGAGTAGTGTACATATCTCCCGGTTTTCTTCAGCGAAAGTTTTGAGCTAGACTCCATAGCCCAATAGCTAAGGCACTAGAACTACACGTTCTTGGTAGCTCACAGGGAGCATGACATCCCCTGTGGAGCCAAATGTTATCACATAGGGTTGTCAAGGGTCATAGGTGTGTGTCGATATGGTCTAGTTTGTAGTCTTGCCCTGTCTCTATCCTTTTCGCAGACCAAATCTTAAGTTTCCCCCCCTTCGTCTTGTAAATTGTTCTCTGTTTTCCCTTGTTCATTTGTGCGCCCTAGTTTTCCTTAAATATCTTACCCAAGTGAAATATTTGCCCCAAGCCCCTCTGTTTTCTCCAAAGGAGAGAACTCGCATCCTGTGTTTCAGTCATTGGTCTCCCGATTTTCTCAACTCACAGCCAGTCATCCAAATCCTTGATCGTGTAGGTCGTAGCCATGAACATAAAGCGCAACTTTCTTAGCAGTCTGTTTTAGGATTGCAGCATAATCAGAAGGAAATTTTACTCTTTCAATGACGAATATTCCCAGAACAGTCCAGATCAATGGCTCATGGACATTCAGAAGTTCCAACTTGTGCGAAGTATAGTGCCAGAGCAAAAGGCCCCGAAGTGAGTATGAACCGTTGATCTTAAAGGGGTCAGGTGGCAGTCAATCCAAGCCTTTGGGTAAATGAGCTTAGGGAGATTTAAAATGAGAAATGCTTAGAAGTCCTGAAGACCCAAAGAGATGAAGACGCCAAAGCGCCGAATTTGCCGAAGCTACCGAAGTGGCCAAAGGCCCAAAATAGATCTGTGTCATTGATCAACAAGAGCCGCGCGTCATCAGATCTGTCACTCTGGGAGTTTTACTTCGAGAGTTTTGAAATGAGAAACATTGCAAAGTCCCGAAGGGCCGAAGCCCAAAGTGCCGAAGTGGCTGAAGTCCCGAAGCACCTGAAGTCTCGAAGTGCCTGAAGTCCCGAAGTGCTCGAAGAGAATTTGATCCGTTGATCAGTAGGAGCCAAACGTCACTAGATCTTTTGCTCCGGATAAAAGAAACAGAAGATAAATGGAGTTTGAGAATTGAAATTCCTGAAGGCCGATCTGTGAAGCAAATCTCGGCCATTGTTTTGAAGGGGAAGATCCGATCTGTCAATCTAAAAAGCACCAGAGTTGAGCCGTTGATCAGAGAGCCTAATCTTAGATTGCAAGATCAACGGTCACGCCAAATTGTGGGGTCGGAAGGTGCGCACATTTTAAAATATCAGGGGCAGGCCACAATCGAAACCGTGGTTTTTAGAAAGGGACACATGGTGGTTCATGGTGAATTGCGGGGACAAAGGTGGTTTTAATTTAGACCACCCTTGGTAGTGCCCACAGTCGCGCAATTGTGTAGGGTCATGGCCCTAGGTCACATTGAATAATGAGCAATGGAGAGGAGCTGCGCCAAAGGCTGAAAGTGCCTGTATTTGGTCACATAAGAAGATATGCTTGGCCTCGAGGCGTCAGGATTGTTTCAAAGAAGTCATGGGCACCGCCTCGAACATTCATGGGTGTCAGGCCTGGTCCTGATCCCGATGAAGGTAGTTAATGGAAATGGGGGCGGTGGTTGAGACCTTGTCTCACCCCATAAATGGAATGCCTGGAGAGAAGGGTCGTGGGGGCCGATTGTCAGTCCAAAGCTCCCTGGTGGATGGATTTTCTCACAGAGCCCGCACTGAGCCATGATCATGTCTGATGTAAGAAGGCCTGCACAGTCTGACAGAGAAGGAACCAACCGAAAACTTTGAATGCAATGGTCCGATCACACTCCTGGTGGTTGCAGTAGTTCTGAGTATAAGTAGTTAGTTCTGATATTTTGTTAAAGGTCGAATGGTTGAGCTAGGATCCTTGCTATTGTAATATTTTGATGAAGAACACTGGTTCTCTGGTTATGTATTTGATTTGAGACTTCTTGATTAATCTAAGTCAGCTTTCTTACCCCATCTTATTTTCCTCTGATAATGAGAGAGTTCATGAATGACTGATTCACATGAATTGTTGTAATTGTATTATGATGAATGTTTGATTATAGTGCTGTTATGATTTATTTCATTTTCCTTGAAATTTGAATTCAAGAGGATCTTGTGTTTAATTTTTTTCTCCTTATGCTGCTGGAAGACCTGATGTCCACGATAGACCTCTACACTCTCCTCACCAAAGTCTTCCCTCTATTCACCCTTACTCCAACTTACTGACTGAATTTGATTCCAAACCTCAATTACTTATGCATGCTAGTGCAGATTTCTGAGTTAGAACGTTATTATCATTGAGTCTTCTCCATTTGACCACCTAAAACTCATTTACATTTACTATATAAACTGATGGGTACTGGGCTTACCTTCTATGCAATCTGAAGGTGAATTCTAGTGCTAACATTTCTGGCGTCGTTGTCAGGGAACGAATTGAAGACATTTCCCTGGGATAGGATGACAAAGAAGCTCTTATTCTGAAGGTGCATCAAATATCAGTACCATTGAAGATTGCAGCTTACACTTGGAGACTCCACTGTTTCGACTCCACTGTTTCAGTTGTGGCTCCAAAGGGCAGACACACGGGGTCTACTCCACAACTGCCTATGGCTACACCTGAAGCTGACCTAGAGAAGATTATTAAGAAATAAAATCTTTCTCAAGAAGGTTTTTTGCTGTTATCCCAGATTGAAAAGCTCCCTGGGAAGAACAACATTGTAGAGAGCCAGTTTTAGATGGTGAACTAAAGATCGACACATAATTCTGACTGATTATCTTTCACCATGGAAAATCCACTGTGCAGAATCTGTTGGTGACTCCACTAAAGGGAGACAAATCAAAAGGCTATGGAGGCTATCCTGGCTAAGAGATTTTTACCCTTCAATTTCTCATCCATTGCTGGTTATCCAAATCCAGTGTCGGTTATCAATGAATGGGATGATTAGCTTCCGAGATTCAGAGGAAGCAAGCATGACCATCCCGGTGAGCACTTATTAAAATTTCATATATGCATGCTTGAACATGGCTTCTTTCACGAGGATGTCTTGATCAAGATGTTCAATTTTTCTTTAGAGGAAGATGCTCATGAATGGTGTCAATATCTCCCTGCTGCTAGTATCCATTCTTTGAAGGATTTTCACGATGCTTTTAATTCATATTACGCGAAGATTTGTCTGTCTCATCTTATTTTGGATGAATGTTGTAATAAGTTTGCATTCCACATCCAACAGATGATAGAATCTTCCTCGTGTGATGAGTCTGGTGAAGATCTAATTGAAAGAGAAAGTGAAGATAGAAGCGAGTATTTTTCAAATGTGGATGGAAGCTTTTCTCTTTCTATTTACCGAGAAGAAGGCCTTCCATATATGAGTGTTGATAGTGTTGATGATTGCATAGCCATAGATGTATCATATTTTTCCCCTGATGCACTTGTTGTCTCAGTTGTAAAAGAAGAGAGAGTTGTGGAGGAGGATTCTTCTCTTTTCCTTCAAGAGGTTTCCCATGATGTATTTTCACCTAGGATTGAAGAGAAGAATCAAGAGGTCGCTCTTTTTTCTTTGCAAGATAAAAGAGTTATACGCTCACCCATCTTTGATAAGTACTTAGATGAAGAAGAGTAGATCCCTACCTTACATTTTGTTGACTTGGGGAGCAGCCAGCCTGTGTATGACAACTATGAATTATCAGTGGGAATACATCAATGTCCCCTAATCAACAGATTCTACTAGGTATTTGACATCATAACCTCTATTCACACTTGTTAGAATGTACTGGGTACCTTGACTCCCATTATCATTATCGGTGGGTTGTATTGTGTTTGTTAATGGTATACATCAATGACCAGTAATCAAATGGTGTCTCACTATATTCGACTTCAAATCCTCTATTCGCATAGTGTATACTTGTACCATGACTGTTGGTTTGAAGACCTTGGGAATGTAGTAGCATCACCCTCTTTATGTTGCTTCCTGAGTTGTGATTGGATAGTACCACTCCTCCAATTGGTACTTGTGAAGGATCATATATTGCCTCTAGATATACTTCACTGATTCTGAGACATAGATCCATTGTGTGTCTCATTCGTGGCTATGACCTCTATTAACATGGAACCACTGTGTATCTCTTTCATGGCCAGGATCACTACTTTATATATATACATTTTACATGGATCTGCAGTGTACTTGATTGGAAACCATGCTTATCATCACACACGAGCATGGGTATTCCCACCTTGGGGATTGAATATTATAACTTGTTTCTATGTTTGGTTGTTGTCCATAGATTGGATTCCTATGAACTTCACCCTGACACACTTCTCTTTGAAGACTTATAATGTATTTCATCCATTAGTTTCTCTTCTAACCTAACACATTAGAGGGCATCTGTTATAAAATCAATTGCTACCTTTGAAGCATTAACAAGATTATCGGCCTAATCCCTATCCTGCTTATGGACTACTCCCCATACCTCCTTGAGACCTTCCAAAAAACCTCATTTTGGAAGATGTATGTGCCCTCACAGTTATGGAACTCGCCTTTACGCGGGCCACTTAAGGGACAATTGTGTACATGTCAGAAAATGATTAAAAAAATATATTTATGCTTAATAAATGTTGATTTATGGGTTTGGTTAGTTTCCTAACTCCGTTTACCTGTACTCAACCATCTCTAACCAACTAGACACCACATAAAATGAGCATTTGTCCAAGGAGAAAGGTAATGTGAAGTAATGATTCTTTGCATTCCTTAAGCAAAAATCTATTTGGCTATCCCTACCAAGTCTGTAAACCCTTATACATCCCTGTTTCTACTGGTTTCTGATCACTAACCTATATTTCCAAGAGTTTTCCTCTATATTTTCTTTGTACCTGTGGTGAATTTGGAGTCAATACCAACACATATAGTAGGAGCAAGGGAAGAGAAACCTGGGATCTCTCTCAACAGGGAAACGCCACACAAGACATGTATAAAGCTATAACCACCTTAACTGCTGAATAAATATAGAAACTCTTTCCTTCAAAATATGTTGTATTTGTAACATTTTGTTTGCAATCTTTTCATATATATTTCGTAGAATACTAATCGTTAAGATCTTACCATTATATTTCATTAGACTAACATATAGTTATTAGTATAACTACCTCTATGTATATGCTTGCATCTTTGAGGTTCTTGCAGGTTACAAAGAAGTTGTTGGAAAAGAATGAAGAGACTATGGCAATCAAGAACAACATCAACCGTAGGACTCCGGGTGAGTCAATCTTTCCCTTCTTCTCCATAGTTAGTTATTTCTTTTGAAATTAGTTATTGTATCTTTGCAACATGTTCTATTTGGGAATTTGTTTTTGTACGATCATTGGTACATTGCAGTATAGCCCACTACTATAGGGTATTTTCACTGAAAGAACTTAGCTTTCAAACTAAAAACACCATTATATCTCCCTTGGAAGTTCTTTGTCATGAATAAAAGTTATAGCTTAGTTGTCAGCTTATCTTTGAACTGATTTGATTGTTAAATGTTGTATGCTTTATGATGATGGAAGCATGTTGTTAAATAGGGTAGCTATGAAGATCTAGATTAGATTTTGGACTCTGTTTTGTTCCCAATCCAAACAATTGATCAATTAGAATAGTAGAAGTTTGAGATTGAATCATAGAGATTGTGTGCAAATGGAGTACAAAATATAAGTAAGGGAGTTGAGGAATTTAATATAAAATAGTGAAAATATCACTAGTATTTACATATTGCATATGCCACAAATTGATAGTTCACTCAGATAGAAATTGTGAAGTTTCAGTTGTAAATACTTGGATGAGTCTTAAATCTAGATCTAATCAGACTAATAAAGACACGATTAAATGAAAGTCAAGGTGGGATTAAATAAACTATCTGCTAAATGACATTACTATTGTCATTATTGATGAAAATGTTAATTTTATATGCCCATTGATGCAATATGTTAAAGGATTCATTTACTTATGATTAATACCATTATGGAATGATTAAATGGAATGCTATCCAGGGGGGTATGATAAAGGAAAGAACCTTGATATATGACAATAATGCTTGTATTGTTTGATTTGCATGTTATGATATAGTAGATGAACTAGGATGCACTTAACAATTTACCTATGACACTACAGACAGAGATAGTGGTGCCCAAAGTTGTCAACACTTTTTCCTATATGTTCACTTGTCATTCTAAGAATGAAATTACCAAGGATTTTAAAATAAAAATACAGTTTAAGTTGTTGTTGAAGGCGCAAATGATCAAGGTGGATCTCGGTGGCCATCCACCTTTTCCACAAAATCAATGTTTTCGAGCATGTGGTTTTGATAAACCATGATATTCGCCCTTTTGATGTTGTCATTAAGGGTGAATGTAATGTAATTCCATCTCCATTTGTTAATTACAACCATCATGTAATGATTTCCTAGTGGTCTTATATACATGCCTACAATGTTAATGGATCACATCCCATTAGAAATCCATAGTTAAGAGCGCTTGGGCTAGAGTAGTATTGGGATGGGTGACCTCCCAGAAAGTTCTAGTGTTTTACATTCCTATGAAAATTTTTAAACTTAGACCAAATTATGCCACATGCATCATGGGAATTTTTATCCTCTCACTCTCTCATATATAATTGAGGTAAAGGAGGCCCTTTGAGAAGGAAATGGAGTGTGATGTAATGCTTGTTGTGAATGAGCATAACAACCATCTCTTTCTCTTCAGAGATAAGATATCACCATTATAGTCAGTTTGTGTTCTACATTATTCTGTTATTTTATTCATGAATAGAAGTTGGGTTTCACTATATTTTTTTGTTCTCTGATATATTTTGTTTGTATCTCATTTCGTTCTCAACATAATCTAGATCAATGGTATCAAAGCAGTTTGATCCTTGTTATTTCCCAGTGCACGTCCTCGACAAGGTCAGGGTATAAAGAGTTAAGTCTTGAGCTAGTTTTTCTTGGGGATGACCGCTATCACCAACCCAAGCGACCTCCCATGGCGAAAGAAAATAGAGATGATAGAGTAGGAGATCCTTTCAAGATGTTATTTGAGGAATCCCTCACACAAAAAAGGAAAAATATGATGAAAAAATTTGCTCAGATCCTTTGATGACTACCAATGGTAGTCGAGACATCTTTGAAAAGTAGCCATTTCGAAGGTATGATGACCTTCAAGGTAAAAGTTAATTTTGATATCCCCTTATTTGAAGGCTATATAGATGCGGATTCTCTAGAGAAATGGTTGAATCTTATAGAAGGTTATTCCTTTGTCCAAACTTTTTCTAATAGTGAAAATATCACCTTCGCGCTCCTCAAATCCCTTCCCCATGTCAAATCTTGGTGGGAAGGTTATTGGGAGAGGCACATTACGGATAAATATATGTCGTTTGGGAGAGAACCCACTTGGGTGGAGTTTGTGGATGCCCTAAAGGAGAAGTTTTACCCTGTTGGAAGTGATGAAGAACAATATATGAGATGGACGACTCAATGTCAGGAGAGAGACCAAACAATGCTAGAGTATACCAAAATCTTCCATACCTCACGCTCAAAGCTAGGTATTCAAGATTATGGGAGACACATAGTTCTGAAGTATCGCAAAGGCTGATCCAGGTGGATATCGGTGGCCACCCACCTTTTCCATCTGGCTCAAAACAGTTTTTTGGCAATTTACTATTTTTAGCATTTTTAACTTTCGAGGCCATTTTGAGGGTCCAAATGAAGGTTTTTAGAGATAGATATTCTCAATGATATCCAAAGGCATTATTGAGCCACGAAAATGAATCTCCTCGATGACACCTTTCCAACGGGCTATCGTGCGCCTAAAACGAAGATCGTTTATAAAAGTTACGACCCCAGGAAGTTGATGTACTGACTTACCCAAACAGGGCCCACATGACTTTTGGTGCTTCATCTCCTAGGGTTAGGTTTTTGGATGTCTAGGGTTTTTGGCATTCCTGTTTATTGTAAAAATGCCTTCGAAGCCTCATTGTAATCATCTTCTTGTGAATGCGAGTAGCTGACACATCTCTTCTCAGAGATAAGCTGCCACCATTCTAACGAGTCTTTCACTCTGTATTTTTATAGTCTTTGTACATTTTCGCTCATTAATAGAAAATTCTGTATTACTGTATCTCTATGTTTATGGTTGCATCTCTGATACATTTCTGTTATATTATTGGATATCCGAGATATCTCTGTACATTTCTTTATTATATCTTCGCTCGCGTTTAGTGCTGAAAATAATCTGGATCAATGGCCTACATAGGTACATCCAAAAAAATATGGATTTCTTTGACATCTCCTCATTGATATCTGCTTATTGATATGCTGTCAAAATTAAGAAGAAATTTAAGGAATGAAATAAGTGATAGTTTGGGTCCACGAATCCAGAACAACTGAAGCATGTTAAAGGTGGTCCTAACTCACCGAACAAAGGACAGAGCAAGGAAGGCCAACCTCAAGACAAACAACCTAAGATATAGAAAAATAAGTGTAACGAGAAGATGAAGAAGGACACTAGAAAGTGGTGTGAGTTCCACAAAATTCCCTGGCACAACATTGATGAATGTTGCTCGAAACAATTGTTGTTGTTCGAGCTTAAAGAAAAGGAGTCTGACCCTGACTCAGACTCTTATTCAAAATAGGGAAAGTGGATCATCGATGCAAAACCCAATGATACCTTTGCAACCATAAAGATCCAACCAGATGATCCACTTTCCTTATTATGAATAAGATTAGCCAAGGACTCATTTGGTTGGATCTTTATGGTTGGTTTAGCCAGGGACGATACCTTCTTGTCAGCCAGTAGTGTCGCCTATCCTACGACATCAATCCTTCAAATATGAGGTACTATGTGATGTTTCCCCACTTGAAGTATGTGATGTTATTTCAGGACAACCATATATGTGGAAACATCACATTGTTTGTGATGTTATTTCAGGACAACCATATATGTGGAAACGTCGCATAGTGTCATTGTTACCCTGGGGGGTCAGCTCTATAGGATACCAAAGGTAGTTATGACTACTAGAATTTCATTAATCTCGACAAAATAACAACGCAAGCACAAAGTTTTCCCTCTTCATGATTCGGTCATAATGTGAACAAAAGGTTATTGTGATCACCACAACCTCGGCCCAAGACCTTTCTATACAACAGAATAAGGTCAACAAGATTGTAGAGGAGCACAAATATATTTTTTCTTCACCTACGGGGGTGCCTCTACACTAACAATTCAAGCATTCCATTGAGTTGGTGCTTGGTGCTCCCTTACCCAATGGTCCAATCTACAAGCACTCCCTTTTGGAGAATGAGGAAATAAAGTGTCAAATTCATGAGCTCATGCAAAAGGGCCACATTCAACCAAGCTCCTCACCTTGTGGGAGCCCAAATGTGTTGGTGGAGAAGAAGGTACATGCCTACAACGTTAATGCACCATATCCCGTTAGAACTCCGCAGTTAAGTGCACTTGGGATAGAGTAATACTGGGATGGGTGACCTCTCAGGAAGTCCTAATGTTTTACATGCCTATGGAATTTTGTAAACTTAGACCAATTTATCCCACATGTATCATGGAAATTATTCTCCTCTCACTCTCTCATATACAATCAAGGTGAAGGAGGCCCTTTGAGAAGGAAATGGAGTGTGATGTAATGCATGTTGCGAATGAGCATAACAAACACCTCTTTCTCTTAAGAGATAAACTACCACCATTCTAGTCAGTTTGTGTTCTACAATATTCTACTTTTTTAATCATGAATAGAAGTTGGGTTTCAATATATTTCTATGTTCTTTGCTATATTTTGTTTGCATCTCATTTCTTTCTCAACATAATTCAGATCAACAAAGTTTTCACCATTCGACATTGAATGGTCTCTCTCTCACATGAAAAATTTATTGTAGAAATACAATTTTGTTATTGTTTACATTGAGGCTGATCAAAACAAGACTATTTATGGGAGAAAATAAAACAATTTCTACTTAATAACCTTTTGGTGTAGATGCCTTTAGATGCTTGAGCTTTTGGCTGGCTAGTTTTCCTTCTTGTGTGTGTGTTAATTCAAGTTTTGTGCTACTTATCAAAATATGATAGAAAATTATTGGTCTGTGAATAAATATTCCTAATAGAAGCTTGGGTGACTTGCTGAGAGGGAGTAATGCTCTTATGATTTCTCATGCTATGAATGAATATATATTAAATGATATTTCACTACATTTAATATGCTTGACAATTGAAAGTGATTGAATTATTAGTGTGTTAAAATTCTGAGATCATTTCATGGCTGTTGTAAATGTTGCAATGAAAGGATTATATGCATAAACACTCACAATGGTTTGGTTGATTGAAAGTTCATATTGCAGGTAAAATGGTCTTGGATATGGAAATGAGTGTAAGTCCATAATGAACACTGGGTGCTACCACATGCAAGAACCAAACATTATGAGAAGAATTTCATACTTGTGAAATATAATTTCAGTATGAAAAACGTTTGAAACAAAATATTTCTGATTAAAATTATTATGATGATATCTCATGGCAACTGTATGTATATGATACATGTGAGATGATGGATATGTCTAGGATGGATAAATGGTGGTTGATGAAGCTAAAAAGCACAAAGATAATTCCATTGTAGTGACACTAGAACCCTATGTTATGCCTTGATCGCTGCTGAGATATGCTATGCTATGTTAGAGAAATCTAGAGGGACACCTTGGCTGTAAGACTCTATAAGTATCTCTACCATTTCTATGCAAGGAAGCCTTGGAAAATGATGGATCACTCAAGGTACTATGTAATAGAGAAGGGGATGCTTGATCTTGGAGGGTGAGTGACTACAAGGAAGAGGAGACTTGAATGATTCATGTTACATGCTAGTTGGGATTATGAGTGCATTAGGCATGTATGATAAAACTGTGTGCTGAGTTCTATCCATGGAAATCAAATGTACTAGATACATATTCATATAGATAAGCATTGTATTGGATTGTACACTTTATTTGAGTTATATACATTTCAGTTGTGAATTGAAAATCATAGATTGAATTTATATTGATGAAATATTTAATGCATAGAAATGGATATGATATGTGTTTATCTTGATGAATGCTGTAGACAATGATGGAATACTGTGTACCAAGACAATGAAGAGAATGACATTGCATGTATAACTAAATAATGATGACATAAACGATTTGTAGTAACATAACACTGAGGATGGTGTTATTCCAAGGTGGAGGGGATGTAACATCCTGATTTGACTCTCTTGAATATTTTAAGTGTTTCATTTCTATAGTTAATAAAAATGACCAAAACCAATAGAGCTTGAGCACCTAAAAGGGCTATGATACCAAAAAAGGGGAAAGGTAAGGGGGTAGAAGGGTGGTTTATGCCATTAAAACATCTACCTTATGTTACCTTGAACCTTCACTCATTCAAAGATCTGCATTGTCAAGTTAAAATAGGTTAAGAGGAGTGGATGAAACAAATTCCTCAGCCTAGGCCATCATTTCCTAAAAATTAGCAAGTTGTCTCCCCTACATTCTTAGAACTAGTAAGAGTTGAATTAGGACTCTCTTACCATATTTCACTCATGAAACAAGAAGGAAATTTGAATGGGAAAGGGGGATAATTTTGGGGAAGAGGGAAAAAGAGGAAAAATAAGAAAAAAGAGAGTTCTTGCTAAAAAAATAAGGCTACCATAGCATGTGAGAGAATGGTCATGAAATAAATCCATGAGAGAGTTGGGAAAATCCAAGAACCAAGAAAATTTCCATTGGATTCAAAGGACATCAGCTTGGACCTTACCATGCACACACTGAATAACAATGAAGTGAGGATACTTCTAAGGGTCTGTTATGTAGAGAAGGAAGACCTTCTTGTGTTGTGTGATTATGTATTGTGGGTGCCAAGGGCTACTCTGTCTTCAAAAACTCAGCAATGAAATATTAGTTTAGCAATATTCTTGGCCGAGTATTATGCATTTATTCTTTGCCTTGGTGGTATCATAGCCTGGATAGGGGGTGGTGTCCATAGTGGACTACCTAAGGTTGGGTTGAAATCCCTCACTCTGCTGGTTTCCTTGTCTACATCATTCAACAAATAAGTTTTCATCTCTGTTCTACAAATTCTTATGAATATTGGTTTGGAAGTTTTCTTTTGTGTGGTTTCCATATTCAGAAAATAAATTAATTTATGTGCCTACATATTACAGAATATTTACCCTCTTTTTTCTAGGCTCAAATTATTTTTTTTGGGAGGATTTCTGTAATCTATGACCTCGAATTTCGTCGTTAGGGTTAAGGTTTCTTCTTATCGATACACACAAAGTCTTGGAAATTATTTGTATACTCTATGTATGATTATCTATATTTGGTTTTTGTATACTTCTTGGCACTATTTGGAAAGATTTTTGTGTTCTCACTTTCTTTTGGAATTAATCTTCTACTGGAGTTGGATATGCTTGTGTGTGTGATCTCAAGCACAATTGAAGTAATTTTAGTTATGTTTGTTTATCTCTCATGGGCAAGCATCACGTTGAAGTATAATATTTAAACATAATAGGATTGGTGCTTCTATTCCTTGCATTTAGCACTTTATCCATGGACTTTAATGTTGTCTCTATAATGAATGAAATTATTCCAAGATATTTTTCCTAGCAAGTATTTTTTTATTTGTAGCAACAACTTAATTTTGTCATTGAATTATGGTAGTACACCATGCTAGTAGCAATATGTAGTTCAAAGATCAAATTGAATGGAACAACCCCCTTCTTCTATAGTTGTTTGATGTAGATGTAAATATCTTCATCCCATGATGAACATGTGGCGTAACTGATACCCATAAACATCAAAATCAAATTATGTTAACTGTCCATATGGATCTCAAGATAGATATTGAAGCAACAATGAGAATGTGACTTTCTAAACCGACCCAAATCTCCTGTATTTTGATATCTATTAATGGATATTTTTTTTCCTTACATCATTGGTTACGAGTTGGTGGCTCTATTTGGCATATTTAATTTTTGCAAGCATTGGATACAATTCACCTAATCTTCATTTTTCAAAATTAATATAATCATTGATTGAAACTATATGAACATCTTTGTAATTGTAAATCTACTTACTACATAGGAAAATGAATCCTTTGGGATGCATGTAATAGCCCTGGAAGAAATTGATGAAAAATGGGAGAAGTTCAGTTGATTTCAACTCTCCGCAATGTAGGTTATAAAATTCCCATTTTATTGTGCATGCCCCTCATTGATTTATTCTCGATGCCAACAATTGCTTCATCATCAGAAAAACACATTCCAATGGGTTTCAAGCTCTCTACTTCTAAGAGAAAAAAATACTATTGGGCCTCTGAAAATGACACCTTTTCCATGGGTTTCTTCTCAATACAACAAGATAGCACTATAGAATCAAGATGTGGTACCACTCCCTTCCCATGCATTCCTAATCAATGGTTTGGACAGTTGGAGGGGATGTGACAGTGAGCCCAAATTCTACATTTGAGCTCTCAGTCAATGAGAATTTAATTATATTTTATGATAGCATGGAAATACGTACTTGGATGAACAATACTATCAATATGAGTGTTGTAGGTGCATCCTTATTTGACAATGAAAATCTCATTCTCCATGATAATGGATAGAACACAGTTTGGGATAGCTCTCAGACACTCACTAATACCCTCCCAGGGAAGAGGCTTGAGATGGGTTAGACTATCAAAGCTTCTTCTAAGAATGCCATTGCAATTTATTATGAATTGGATATGGAGAATACTAGAAATATGGTGCTTAGATGGTGTAATGAAGTGATTTACTAGAAAAGTGGAACGAAAGGGTAATTTTCTTCTTTAAAATCCAATAACCCCATCAGGGCAATTTTACAAGTTATTGGAGTCTTAGGCCTCTTTGATAGATAGAGGGCCATCATTTGGTCGATATATAATGAATATTTTACAGACCCAAATGTGAATTTGATACTTTTGAGGTTGGATGTTGATGGAACATTAGAATGTATTAATGTATTGAGAAACTTTAGGTCTATAAGGTGGGATGGGAGGCTTTGGAGAATCAATGCAATTTTTTTTGGTACCATTGGTTTCTGTGGAGTCGGTAGTTTTATTGCCACATGACCCTTTTGTAAATGCCCATTTGAGAGAGGAGGATTTAAGGCTAATGTTAGTTTGGAAATGCGGTCCGAGAGGGTTTGTAGGAAACCGATGAAGTTGGGCAGTTATAATGAGGGGAACATCCTAATGGTGATGGATCATATTTTTTATATGGAATAATTTGACTATTTGTAAATATTATAAGTGCATCAAATATACACCATCAATATGTTAGATAACAACACATTTAACTTATGAAAGCATAGATCTACACAACAAATAATGACGATGGTGTCTTTATGAATATGAATATGGGTAAATGTTACACCAAC
Organism: Picea mariana; assembly: GCA_032191745.1. NCBI lineage: Eukaryota > Viridiplantae > Streptophyta > Pinopsida > Pinales > Pinaceae > Picea > Picea mariana. The sequence goes on from JASDQU010243500.1 coordinate 70,402, forward strand.
AATGTTGAGCATAGTTTATACAACAATATGCAACATTGATTTATATATACTATGAGAAGACTATTTTCTATCTACTAATATAGAGTTCCAACAATCCATAAACAAATTTACAATATGCCATTTATAAATCATGCTAAGGAAGATGAAAATACTTATTTGTATAAAGCACAATGCACATGGAAATTGATTGCATAGGAGCTATTAACCATCCAACCGTAGTTATCCACTTAAGTGCCACCCACAAGTTGGGTTATGAAATAAAAAGGGAAACAAATATCACCAATTCTCCACCATAGCCTTAACCCACTGCAGTAACATAAAGATTTTTTTGAACTATACATCCATTATCAATCGTCTAATACTTGCACCAACACTCAATATTTAATTTTTCCACCTTCCTCTTAGCCTCGCTCAATATGAGGGTAGACAATTTCTTTTTGTTTCTACAACTCATACAATTCCTTCATTTACCCAATGGACTAGGCATGAAGGTTACAAGCCATAGTGTAAGGGTTGGAAATGCTATTGGATAGTGGTGCAATTACTTATAATTCTAATATACTAGGCAAACCATTGACAATTTTAGTGAGTTAGGCTGTCTCAAAGTTTGATATAGTTAGACTATGGGTTACTTATGGCATCTCAACACTTTATGACAACCAAGCAAGATAACAAGGTATATGGCATAAATTCAACATAAGAATAGATTATGAAAACATGCCTACATCATAAGGGGAAAAAAACATAATTGAGGACCTTGGATGTTGAAATGATGGATGAGGTTCTCTTTTTGTAGGGAGAGAGGGTAAGGATGGAGTACTATTCAAGTTGGAAAAACTCCAAGGGATAAATGAATCATGTTTTAATAGTCAAGAAGACATCATCCACACTTAAAGACAAATAGAGAAATATCTGGAGTGCTCCACTAAATTCAATTAAAATATGCCATGGATTCTTTTTGTCACATTGTCCACTTAAAGACAA
>JASDQU010243500.1:99519-110083 GCA_032191745.1 Picea mariana
TCATGCCAACCTACAATGGTTGATAATTCAGATGGTTTTCTCCTTCTATACGCTTACTGTGAATATGTGTGGTGTGAGACTACAATGATTGATTGAGCCTGGAACCCTAAAACATATTTGAATTGATTCGAGGTTAGTAAATTCTACTTGTATTCATCAGTAACCTTAATGGGGCAATCATTGTCGAGTGAGTATTTTTTTTCCTTGTTGGAAGAACATACTGCCCTTAACATCTAGAAATTGAGATCTATTATAGTTGTAGAAACCCTAAAAAAGGGTGCCATTATCGAAAGTAAATAGCAAGGCTTAGTATGTCTTAAATTGGCCCTGGTTATGAACAAAAGGCTTCTAACATTAATCTGAGTTGCATAAACCCTAACAATTGAGACTGTTATAGGAAGTTAACACTCTTTCAACGTATTTTGAAGCAGATAACCCAAAAATGGTGTAGAAAAAGGAGAATTAAACACTTTTTGTAGTAGTAGTTTTCGTGGGTGTGCATGGAAATTCTGCCTCCTTGCAACCTTTGTATCTCTGCAGACAAGTGAACTAACGACTGATTGAACATCGATGTCTTTTATTTTTTGATTTGACCTCCTAAAATTAACTCCTTGATGGATCTCCATAATGGATTTTCTCTTGTCATGAATTATGGATCTATTTTTCCTTCCTATATTCATGCATGCATGTCATTCAATAGCACATTCATAAATATATTGAATGTGTTTAGTTGTGTCTTGAGACTAAGTATGAAAAATGAGAATCTACGGTTCTATTTGTGCAACGAATATTGTATTATTCCATGGATTATAAAAGAACATTTTAAATTGATTTGTATGGAGAAAAAAGTGGAGGCAACGTTCAACAACGTGGCCTTAACCTACTTTCCTCAAATTTTCATAGTGGGAAAACATGACACTATCGACATAACGACCTTGTTCTAAAACTATTATTTACACTTTAAGTTATTTTATTCGTGAAAAATTTACCCTATGTTGTGCCCACACAACAACCTCCCAAATTTCTTCTTTTACTGTTTTTCTAAGAGAAGAAATTCTCCCCCCCCCCTACAATTATCTACTAGAAGCATCACATACTCTCTCATGCAAATGGAAGAGATGAACTCTTTATTCCCGCTCTTCACACTTTACCATTTTCCATGTCTCTTTAGATCAATCTGACCCACTGATACACAGTTTCAACGAGTTTCCTGTTTTTCGTCGACACATAACATATTGAAAAACATCCTTCTTCCTCTACTGATGCAACCAATATTGATGAGTAAATGATTTCGTCATCGATAGACTGGTGACCAATCTTGCATCAACCGCCAATACACTAGCCACTTTTCCGCAAACTTCACCGATGCATCGACAAACTTCTACTAAACTTCGTCGGTACATCATGCACTAACAAGATTCATGAGATCAACGTTGGTATATACCAGAGATGTTCACATGAATGTCTTCGATGTTCACAACCTTACACTGACATACTTCCTTTTATCTTCATAGATAGATCGCCTATTGACAAAGTTCCCCTCTCTCTCTCTCTCCGATACATAGTGTATTAGCAAGGTTCGTCTCTCTCTTCGATGCACTACTTGCTGACGAGTTTGCAATATTTTGTCACTGATGCACCCGCAGAAGGATGTCAAGTCCTTATCGACACTGGGTATATTGAGGTTCTTCTTTCTCTCTCCGACATCAACCCGGTCTACAAGACCCACCTTCATTTTGAGACATCTTCTATTCTCTTCCAACTCAACTCCTTCTCCCTGCTCCTGTTAGTTGGGATCCTATCATTTCCAATCAGTAATATTTCTATGTCTGACTGGATAAATAATGACTGATCACCTACCTTGCTTGATCTACTTCATGTTGCAGTCGTAATTAAGTCTGTTTGTGTCACTAGTAGCTTCCACTCCGCATACCATACCAGCTTGTTTACTTTGCGCTTCTTGATTTTATGACTAACCATGATCATGAAAGTGTCGTCTATCATTAGGTGGGTTAACTACAACATCTATAATATTTGAGCTAGCTTCGAATTTCCTCTTAGAAGAAAATTGGTCCTCTGGACTCATAGATGATGTTGAGTGCTTTGAATGTTAGTCCACTATTTTCGTAGATTTACATTTTTGTGCCACTAACACGTTACCTTAGCACCAATGGATGAACCAAGAGCCTATGCAATACAGATGACACATGATCCAATGTAACTCAATTATGCAAAAGCAACAAAAATAACAGGCCCCATACTTTCATTAAAAGAATGCCCTTGAGCGCAATTTTTTGGCGTTTGTCAAATTGTACTTTTCAATCCTGGAATAGGCTAACTGTAGGACTTACGTAGCTATGATTCCAATGCAAATGATGGAATCAAAATATGAGACACAAAAGTATCAAAACGATCTTCAAGGTTTGCTCGTTCAAACTAGCCTTGTTATTCATAACACCGATAAAATGTCTAAATAGCATGGTCAGTTGTCTCGCTAGAAGCGTCTCCTCGTGCATTGTCTGGGCAAGTTATAAGCCTTGAAATCCCCTCCAATGACATTGCGATCCCCTCAACACAGGTTCAAAATTACTGCTAAACACCCATTTCAAGCTTATTTCTCTTCAAATTGAAGGCAAATAACTCATCACAAGTGACATCAAATGGGAAAAGGTTATCAAAGTCTATGCCTTCTTCATATATCACTAGTAATAAAAGGGAATTCACATAGGTTATCCACTTATCCCTCAAATAGAGTAGTTCCTTCAAGTGTGGAAGCATGAACAAATTGACACTTGGGAGTATCTAGAAGAATTTATGAAGGTACCCACTTTATAACAAGGGCAATATCTGCAAAGCAACTATTTCCTGCCTTAGGATTATGTTTACATTTTATTTAGTTAATTGATAAAAATAAAGGTTTTTAAACTATTTAGTGTTTAACTATATCCACTCTTTGTGTTTAATGTTATTTTAAGTTTCACCAAAAGGTCAATTTCAATCGTGTCAATAGTTTTAAATTTGAAGTTTGTTTAACCATTCAAGCCACCTCCAAGAAACACATAAACCTAATTAAATTTAGATTTGGAGCCACCACTACACCAACAGATGAATTTAAATTTGAAATTGTTCAAAGACACTCCACACCAATGGATGAACTTAATTAAAATAAATTTGAATGCTACTCTAACATTTATTTCTATTTTAAATCTTTATCAATGATAAAAATAAGTATTTGACCTATAAGAATTTAGAAATCTATATGTAATTTTTTTTCCAATAAAACTATGAAGAGTAAGTTATTGAATGATATTGTATGTCTAACACCAATACAAATTTAAATTCATGGAGATTCATATTCTATCTCTCTTTCTTTATACAAATGTCTAAATTTTAAACATTTTTTAATGGAAGATAAGCTATGTATTGTTGTTATACTATCATTAAGTGGTAATGTGAATATTTTATTGAGATAAGTTTCCAACATTAAAAATTATTAATTTACTAAAAGGGACTCATACAATATTTTTATTATTTTAAGTTCGTGTTTACAGTACAAAATGTCTATCTTGGTTATGAATATGGATGAATAACACCATATCATCATAATAATCACATTTATCATGAGCGATTGTTTTAAGGTATTAAAATTCTCAAAATTGTAATTTTGTTTTTTTTTAAATAATGCATTTAAAAAATATGACTATATTTGACATTACAAATTTTACTAATAATTTTATTTGGATATTTTACATGGTGATTTACAATTTAAAAAATAATTAAGTTATTATTAAGGAAAACAACTTTTAGTATTTTATAAAAGATTACAAATGCTTTACATAAACCTATGTGTTCATGATCCATACAAAAGTGAAAAAATCTTTAAATTTTGATGAGAAACTCTTTTTAAGACAAATAAGAAACTCTTTTTAAAACTTGAAATCTATGTTATTGATATCTAATTTAATGACATTCACTCTCTTGGAGAAGAGAAACAATACTTAGTCAATGAACTATTAATGCAAAAATAGTACTTAGTGAATGAATTATTAATGCAAAACTACACATGACATTTTTATGATTTTTTAAACTTTTATGTATTTTTTATTAATTATCTTTTTATAATAGTCACCTCAGTACTTCATCAATGAACTATTAATGCAAAGCTACACATGACATTTTTATGATTTTTTTAAATTTTATGTGTTTTTTATTAATTATCTTTTTATAATAGTCACATCCAAGGGCTTATTAGTCCCATCATCCTTCTTAGCCAATCAAAAAATCATAATTTGGTAATATCAAAAGTATATATATATATATATATATATATATATATATATATATATATATATAACAAAATTCATTTTAATAATTAAAAATTCTAAAACTTTAACAAAATTTACAAAAATTTGCCAATAAAATTGATAAGTCAACTCAACTCAATTTGACCGAAAATCGATCACTATATTCCCTGCTTTGGCAGGGACTAATAAAAAGAGTGTGCATAACAAACTCCATTACATCTTAGACTATACAACAAGCTCCCTTCAGACATAAACTTTATCCCTCAACGATAAGAACTCTTCACTTTTCATCGATAAAATAACAAAAAAATAATATCATATTTCAGAACTGCTTTCAAGTCTCAGCCCATATTATATTGTTACTAAAATTGTCACTATACATATTATAGTGTATGCATAGTTATAACTTATGAATCACTCATTTTAAGGTGCAGAATCAAACTAGGAAGCTCTGCCAACCCACATATAATAATCAGATGCAAATATCCAATGAAGAAAGAACTTCATGTTCCAATATTGCTCAATAGATCAGTCGAATGATTTTCTGACTAGAAAATGTGAGGGAACGCTAAAAAATCTAGCTTGCTGCTCATCATTTTACATTTAGGGTATATGTCGCACTTCTTCAATGGTAAATTCAGGCATCGCAAGGTTGGAATTTAGGAAGGTACCAGCTTGCCATTTGTCTAGTTCCTCGACGCCTATTTTTCCAGATTTCAATCTCCACCACCAAGAAGAAGAGGAACCCTCCAACAATGCTTCTTCACCTCGAATTCAATACTTGCCCGTGATTTGTAACCTTCAACAATGTTGTCTCAACAATTGGTAACAACAAAAGGGATCAAACTCAAATGGATGAAGAGGAAGTCCGAACCCTATGATAATCAAATCTCCCAATGTCCAAGCCAACCATTATAGTGGGCGAGGTTCATTATAGCTGAAATCTATGATGGCTCAACAACTTTAAAAGACAAATTCGAAATGTAATTGCTATCTTTGTTCTCTCATCATTACAAAGAGGATAAAGACAAATGTTGGTAAATGAAAGGTCATGGGAGGAAGACACAAGGCCAAGAGTCAAGTAGGACTTTAATAAATATGGGAATTGTATCCAAACACAAGAATTTTGGCTCTTCAAGCATTGTATATTCACTGAACTATTTTGTGAAAATCTACCGTGTTAACTAAAATTGAGAAACCCTCCTTGGAGATTTCATGTACTATTACATACAATTTTAATGAGGAGAAGCTTGTCTGGCCAAACTATTTTTATAAGAGGTCTGATCCTCGTGGTGGATGTATTGTGGAATATTTCTTTGCATGTTGGATCAACACTTGGGTTGTGTAAGGATGTAATTCATGTTGTAGACTACTCTTATGCATGATGGTTGCATTCTTATTTATGTTATTCAAAGAACATTTGTCTAAATTTGTGGGAGTAGAACCGTAAATGATTGTTTAAATACTAGACTATTTTTTGTTTGCAGTTATTTTCCTGGGTTATTGACAGGAACATGGATGGTTATATGTTCACCTTCTAGTTACTTTAGTTTCATCCAGATGCATGCATATTAAGTTAATTGCATTTAATTCTTATCTTAGTAAAACTTCATCGTTGGACCAAGCTGCAATTGATAATCCCAAAACCATAAATGACTGCCGGGCCAAAATCCAAATGGGTTCCCTATTCCAAACAGTGAGAGGTCTTATTAGGACTTCTTATCGAGGGTAACCCCTGCTATTGACACATGGCATTTTGCTTGCATAAACACCCTAAGATTAGTAAAATTGAATGAATAATTTGTAGTAAGCATGTTTAGATTCTGGTTGTAAACATCCCACGTAATCTATCAAAAAAACTTAATATGAAAAAAAAAAAAAAATAATAGACTTTGTTACAATGGTTGACTTTGTGACTCCAAATATACAATTGAATTATGGGTTCTATGATCTATTTAAATCCTCGTAACCAAAATAGTGATAAATCCCTCAACGTGCTAATGGACACTTAAGCCCACAATCAATAATTAATGTGTTGTTAAATGTTACTAAAGTATTTAATGGATTCAAGCACCAAACATTTGTTTATCACTTCAATTCATTGTCAGTTGTTTCAATCTATATTGTTAATAGATGTTTCCTTTCCTTCTGGTGTTCCTTTCATTTTCAGAGACTTCTTTTGTTTGGCCAAAGATTTCAACTATCCTTGAATTGAATATTTATTTTGGTGCATGGTATTTGAAATCGATGCTTTGAATGTAAGAGCATTTAGTCTTCCAATCAATGATAATGAATGTCATAGACATCATTATGGAGGTTGTCAATTCAAATATTTACTAGTTTCATCAAATAAACATAATATAGTATGTCAAAAATCTAAGAAAAAATATGTATAGAGATGCTAATGAGAAGGGAATTAGATGGTAATTTTGGATTTTCACATACAATGCTTCATAATGGAATATGTACTTGCACCATACTACAATTTCATGTTTTAGAGAACAAGCAACAATTGTCATTGGGAGCCAGCGTAAAAAAATCAATAGACATATTTTAGGAGGGAGAGATTTTAATGATATGTAGGCCATCTCCTCACAAATTTTATGGGAATCAATATATTTGGAGCAATGATTTCTTTAAATTCACTTCTTTAGGACTTATAAGTTGTCACATGAAATTTAAGGGTTATTTCAATAAAAGCTATCCTAGACCGATTATAAACCCCAAGAACCACTAAATTGGCCATTTTAGTATTGAAAATAGGTGGTACTTGAAACTTATATATATTTGAGATAAAGGCCTTTAGGATTTTAGATCTGCAACACTTCTCAATGTGATAACTTCCTACGATAGGCATCAACAATTATACTCCAAATTACATATTCCATGGTGTGGTTGTTGATAAGAATTGATGTAGTCGTTGACATGAAATATACAAACTTTTTGCTAATGGCAATTGAAAGTTTTAACAATTTCATCGAATTAGGAGCGACAGAGAGACATGGGCATTTTGTCTAGAATTTCAGCAACACTTCCCTTACTCTTTGGTTCAAAAAGACACCTTGAAGCTTCAGACTCTATGCAAGATCATTCTTCTAAAAATAAAGGAAATATGATTATTCTATGCCCACACCATCCAAATGTATTTTAATAAAATGATAAGGGAAAAAGTGCTCAAGATTAGGTTTTGAGTTTAATTTTATCCCTCCTTTATTGACATGACGAGAATATTCATAGATCCGTTTCCAATATAAAGACAAGTAAATATTTATTATTAAAATAATCTATATTCTAGAACCACATTTCTGATATGGGGATGCCCATTGACTTAATTATGTGGCCCAAAGTTGTACATAGGTGTAAAACTTATTTCTTGGTCTTCAACGCCCTGTTATTTTGTTGGGTTTATAACGTTCTTTTCGTTGACACCAACACCATTCTCCTAGTTTATTGATTCATGCATTGATAGATTTTATTATGGCAGTTTTTGCAAGCTTCCCACTGACAACCATTATGATCTCTAGAGATAAATTTATGGGAACTATCGTGTTTGGAGAAATTAAAATATATTTCATAATTTATGGTATGATGTTTGAAGTCTCTGTCAATTATCACTTTCTTTGAGTATAGATTTGGAGAACGACATGAATTTGAAATCTGCAGTGCAATGCATGTCACAACGAGGGCAAACAATTGAAGGAGAAGGGGGAGTTTATGGGTATCCTATTACGAAAATTCAATATAAGTGAAACTCAACCAATATGAAATATATTCATATATTTCCTTCAATACTAGCTTCTTTCCCTACCACCATAAACTCATATGTTTGAAGAAATATTAGAGGTAATACAACCTCATATTGTTTAACTTTACTCATTTATTATCTTTGTCTTAAGACTTGATGCATATTACTAATTCGTTCAGTAGAGAATTTCCACTATCATATTAGCTTATATTATCTTTGGATTTATCTTATATGTGTCCATTTCCACGGGATATATAAATAAATTTTACCTACTTCTAGGTTTTGGCTATAACATCCCCACTATAATCCTCATTTTAATTTATGCATAATATAGATATAAATGTGGCTATGGCTAAGCGATGTAATATGCAGATGTATTTTCTATTTTTAAACAAATAAAACATGATACAAACTGCTGGGAATATGGATATAGATGGGGGTTGAGTTTTCCACAAGAGAAGAGAGTGTTTAAGAGGGGTCCAAGGGGGAAATTAATTATGGGTATTAATTCAACCCATTTTCCTGAATTTTATTACCATTATGGATAAATTCTCATTTATGTATGAGTGTATGAGAGCCCAATCATTAAACTCATGTAAGAGGGTGGGTGTGAGAGTCACATACCAGAATTATTGGAGAGCACGGGGCTGAAGTACAATCACCATTGGGCATAACGAGCAGTCAATTGTTTTTTGAAAACAAGGGAAACTCGTAGGGAAAATTACATGCAGTTTTTACACATTGAGTTTTACATGAGAAACAAAGGGAGAGCAAAGAAAGAGAGCACGAGAGATAAATCAAGAAGTCTGGGCAAATTCTGGAGCATACAGGAGCATTTTGGAGTGCTTTGGAGACGAATATTGAAGAGCCAGGTTGTCATGTATGAAGAGTGAACTCTTGTGTGAGTTGCATTGTCGCAACAAGTGTTTGTTGTTGCTGCTAGTAGTTTTCCTGGCAGTGAGTTCCCTTGAGTTCTTAGTAGAGAGATTTCTAGCTATTTGTGCCAAAGATACTCTGATAAACAAATGAGACACCCGATGGAATGAGAGCAATGAAGGGGTACATTCCTTGGGTTGGGTAGGTCAAGAGGAAGAGAGTTGGAGGAAATTCAGGATATCTGTAGAAGAATATCGATGGGTTGTGGGATATTGAGCTGTGAGTGGACTATGAGAGGCACCCTTTTCTTGTGGATCCCTATCCCCAACTCGGGGATGACTTGCTATTGAGATTTGGTGTAATAAGTCTACGGTTGAGTAGAACATCTTTCCCAAGCAGATGGTTTAAAAAGATAAGTGTTTATCCGTTTTCCCGTGTTAATTTATGAGTTTAACTGTTGTGCATTTCACTCTGTGCATGGGAATTAATTTTATGTTGTTGTGGTGAAATTATTAGTTGCATTTACTTGTTTGACTAGTATGGACAATTGCATGATTTTGAGTGTCATGTTGTTCATAATTCTGTACTTAATTGCATCTGTGAGTCAAATTTAGTAGTAATGACAACGAGGTTCGAATGCAGTGCCTGAATCGTCGCACACATTGGGAATAATTGTTGCACGTAGTAATAAGCCTATTGCGTGCACATTACACACCATGTTGTGCACATGTTTTGTCTCATCGAGGGAGAAACATTCATGTTGGTCGGCATGATGTAGCTGCATTTTAAATAATGTTATCTGGAATGGTTAAATCTGTGTATAATTATAGTTGATAAGATACAAAATGTTAATTAGAAGGAAAATTTCATATTTATGTGTATTTTCCGCTAGTAATATGCCTCAGTTAAGTCAGGGAACATTACATTGGAAAAKCCTCCTAAATTCTATGGGAACACAACTAAACTTCAACACTACATATCATCTGGAAATGGATGGGAAATAGAAAGAGTAAACCAAATACTTGAGGACATGTTGAGARTATATGTCATGGACCAATAAAATCAGTGGGAGAAATATCTTCTCTTAATAGATTTTTCTTATAACAATAGTTATCACTTTCATTCAAGCCACTCCATATGAAGTTCTAAATGGAAGACTCTATCATACATCATTAAGTTGGGATCGTTTAGAGGATCGGGTCATATTGGGACCCAAAATGCTCCAAGAAATGGAAGGACAGATGGTTATAGTGAAGCAAAGGCTGAAGGAAGCTAGGGACCAATAATAAAGTTATGCACATGCCAAGAGAATTGATAGAAGTTGTGAGGAAGGTAACTAGGTTTTTGTTAGAGTTAGACCCTCTATAAGTTCATTTAGGTTTGGTAATGGAACACAATTATCTCTTAGGTTCATGGGATCATTTAAGATCTTGGAAAGGATTGGACCAATTTCTTATAAACTAGAGATGCCATCCCATATAAGAAATATGCACAATGTGTTTCATGTTTTAGTACTTAGCCATTATGTACATGACCCATTCTATGTGTTAAAATTCAAGGGTTTGCAGGTTTCCAAGGAGGGATCTCTCTAGGTCAAACCATTCTCTATACTGGACCACAGGCTTTGTCGGTTGAGGAA
>JASDQU010243501.1:0-40580 GCA_032191745.1 Picea mariana
ATATGTGTTTATATATTGTTTAACATGTGAATGCTTATGTTATTTATGTTTATGGAATTGCTAAATAATTATGTTGGGATGTGCATGTATTGGTAGTTCTTCATAACTATTTCAGATGTAGAGCATGGTAGTTATTCATTGTTTCCTATTAGATAATTTCTTGGTGACGATCATGGGATTATGAGGCAAGGCCTGGATCATCGCAAGCACAGGGAAATCTGTCAGAGCATGAAAATGGGACAAACCACGCGTGTGACATATGAATGGTTGCGTGTGTAGTTGTATAATGAGTTATTTCTATTGTTATAGATTCTATATGTTAAGTAACTTCAACAATAATCATATGGGTTCTAGCGCGAAGCTAGAAATGTCGTGTATGCTAAGGGATAGTCGACGCGGTCGACACAATGACGGTTGAGTGTGCATAATTGCTAAGATGTAGTTTTTGCACGTGGTACAAGATCGGTTTGCACACACTAAGAAAATGTAGCTACGCGTAGCACATGACCAATTGTGCATGTTGTTATTTGCTATGAGTTTCTTCCATAGAAGAAATAATTGATATCAAAGCTTTATTTAGTGAGTTATGGTAGTGGAGACTTTACAATGTGGTAACGAGACTCAACTAAATGAATGGATATGTTACAAAGTGGTATCAAAGTTCAAAATTGTGATGTGGGGATGTCATAAAGTAGTATCATAGCTTTTGGTTCAACATTGGACTTGTATGGGCTAGAGATCCACATGAAGTTGGAAAGGCGGGCATTTTTATGATGGTTGTGGGGTCGTAAGCTGAAAATAGAGAAAAAATCAGCTAAGTGAAGAAAGGAATTGCATACGCTAAGTATTGGTGCATACTAAATTTTGGCACTGCGCGGTGCAGGGCTTATGGGGCACGAAATATATCAGTGTGTGGAGTGTGGGCACTAAATATTGGGACTGCAGGTATAGAACTAGTGGAGCACAAGTAATAATATAGGAGTGAAATACGTGTGCAATGAATATGGACTCCATGCAGAATTGATGAGTGCATGCATATTAATAGAGCACAGGGTGCACATTGAATACTTTTGATGCATCATGAGTGCATGTCGAATATAAGCACCACACAAAGCATAATTATTGGTGTGTGCATAGTGTTGGTGCATAGTCCGTGTGCGTGGAATATTGGCACTACACGGAGCAGAATTAGAGATGTGCATTGAGTATTGGGTGAGAGAGGGTGCTCAGTGAATGTTGGCATTCAAATAGGAGAGCACACAGTAGTTCAATCCCATCTCCTGTCAAGAATCATAAGAGGAGGTCTCGTGTGGATGAGCTACAAGGATAAATGAATAAGATTAAGCCTCCTACTTTTGATGGCAAGAACAAGAAGGATGAGTATGTATAGACCTAGTTGTTGGGCATGAGGAAGTAATTTCGGTTACATAATTACTCTTCAAGGGAAGAAGGGAGAATTTTCATCTATCAACTCAAGGGAAAACATCAATACGGTGGGATCAGTTTGTGCAAGTACAACACATTGATGAGAGAAAGGTTACTTGGAGGGAGTTCAAGAGGTATTTTCAAAATAAATACTTAACCAAACGTTATTATGATAGGAAAATGAAGGAGTTCTTTGAAATCAAGCTTGGAAGTATGACCATAGATGAATATGAAAGGATATCCTTAGAGCTTCTGAAGTATGTTGCTTTCATCAAGGATGAACATGTTAAGATTCAAAGGTACTTGAGTGGGCTGCCATCATCTATCAGTGAAAAAATACAGTATGATAATCCCAACACATTGGAGGAAACAATAAGGAGATCCAAGTGTCTCTATGATCAACATAGAGGAATACTCACTTACCAAAAGGCTTGGGAGAACAAGAAGGAAGGAAAGATGGAATAGAGGAAAAAGGGGACCAAGCCACCATTCTTCATAAAATAATTTTCAAGGAAATCCAACTCCCAAAGAGCCCAAAATGACAAAGGCAGTGGGGAAAATACCAATGCAACAACCAATGAAGTGTTGGGGTTGTGAGGGAGATCATATGTACAAAGATTTTCGTCACAGAGGTTAAAAAGTGAGGATTGTTCACAATTTATAGAAAGATGATACAGTGGAGTACATAGGCATAAATGTACCTAGGATCTACGTAGCCCTGGATAAGAATCAAGTTGAGTTTCAGTCACATATGATTGAAGTGGAAGGTAAGATCAACAACCAACCCATTGCTATTTTAATTGATTTAGGAGATAGTCATAGTTATCTAGATCCTAATATGGTGGAAAGATTTTAATTACCAAAAAGCAATCTTGGGAAACCTTGGTTGGTACAACTAGCTACGGGAGCTAAAAAGAAAATAATGAGATGGTTAAGGCATGTCCATTGGACATGAATGGACTGAGCACGAAAGAAGATTTGAATATTATACCTTTGGGCTCATATGATTGCCTAATTGGTATGGATTGGTTGGACATGCATTATGCTATCCTAGACTATTATAATAAGGATTTTACTTTCTTGGATGAAGAAGGGAACTTGAGGACAATTCAGGGTATTTCAAGGGCTGTAACTATTAGAGAAGTTTCAGCCTTGCAATTGAAGAAAACATTCAGGAAAGGATGTCAAGTATTTGTGTCACATATGGAGGAGGAACCTAAGGATAAATTGAAACTATTGAATACTATACAATTCTAAGGGAGTTTAAAGATGTATTTAGAGAAATATTGGGGTTTCCACACAAAAGAGATATTGATTTCTCTATAAATATAATTCCTAGAGCATCCCTAGTATCCAAGACTTCTTATAGGATGAGTACACTAGAACTGAAAGAATTGCAAATGCAACTTGAATAGATTCTAAGGAAGGGGTATACACCTAAGTGTGTCACTTTGGGGTGCCCCTGTATTATTTGTGAAGAAAAAGGATGGAACATTGAGACTTAGCATTGACTTTAGGCAACTGAATAAGGTAACAGTGAAGAATAAAAATCCTTTGAGAAGGATAGATGATCTCTTTGACCAACGGAAAGATGAAAACATATTCTATAAGATCGACCTTAGATCATTCTATCATCAGGTAAGAATTAAACATGAAGACATCAGAAAAAAAACCTTCAGGACTAGGTATGGCCATTATGAGTTCACAATGGTGCCATTTGGGTTGTCAAATGCACCAGTTGTCTTCATGTGTTTAATGAATGTTATTTTTAGAAAATACTTAGATAGGTTTTTCATTGTATTTTTGAATGACATACTTATTTACTCAAAGTCTAAAGAAAAACATGATAAACACTTGAGGATGGTGTTGCAAGTATTGAGAGAACATTAGTTTTATGCAAAGTTGAGAAAGTTCTTATTCTACCAGAGGCAAATTCATTACTTGGGTCATATCATTTCACAGGAGATGATAGCAGTGGACCCATAGAAGATAAAATTCATTGAAGGATGGCCAACACCAAGGAATGTCTTAGAGATGAGATATTTCATGGGACTTGTAGGGTACTACAAAAGGTTTATTGAAGGATTTTCAAAGATTGCACACCCAATCATATCCTTGCAAAACAAAGGTGTGAGATTTGAGTGGACTTCTTCTTGTAAAAGGAGTTTTCAACACTTGAAGAGTTTGTTGACAAGTGCACGAATTTTGAGGATTGTTGATCCTAATGAAGACTTCATTGTGTGCACTGATGCATGCAAGGAAGGGATCGACGGAGTCCTTAGTCAAAATGGGCATGTGATGTGCTACGAATCAAGGAAATTAAAAGTGCATGAAAGGAACCATGCTACTCATGATTTTGAATTGGTAGCCATAGTGAATGCCTTGAATATGTGGAGGAATTACCTCATGGGAAGAATATTTGAGTTGAGGACAGACCACAGTGGTATGAAATATTTTTTTGGACAACCAACTTTAAATGTTAGGCAAAGAAGGTGGTTAGAATTCCTCATTGAGTGTGACTTTGATATAAATCGTATCAAGGGTAAAGAGAAAAAGGTGGCTAAAGCACTTAGCAGGAGAGTGGATAGGAACACACCCTATAGTCACATAGGAGAGAGAAAGGAGTACTGGAAAGCAAGTTTGAGAATCATAGGGATGTTACTCATTGGATAAGGTAGATAGGAAAGCTTGCAAATTCTTCAACATAACTTTGGACCTTGGTTGTCCTCCTCATCCAAACCCCCAAAGGTGCCTTTATACCATCCTCAAGAGGTTGAGGTGGTTGAATTCCATTGTGTATGGTCTCGGGGGAGGTTAGGAACAATCCTAAACAAAAATCTTGCTCGAAAAAATGGAATTATTTTGATTTTCACATTTTTTAAGGGAATCCACAAGTTGCAAACTAGCAAGGTACAGACATTCGTGGTTTGCACAAGGGAGACTTGTGGATGGACACAAAAACGTTTTTTTTAAAGTAATTTTGATGTGGGAAATTGGGATTTAAATTTGCAATCGAGGGATAAGGACTTAGCCATATCACAAGTGCAATTGATATGATAAATTGTGGTATAACAAGAACAAACACCCAACTGGTTTTCTATAGCCATTTCTCATCCTTGAGTGGGAATGGGAAGTTGTAGCTATGGATTTGATCACCAATACATGTAGAACAAGTAAGAAACATGATTCCATCATGGTAGTGGTGGATAAGAATACTAAATCTACCCACTTTATTCTAGTAATGCTCACTCTCAAGGCAACAAACATTGCTAATATTTATGTGAGGGAAATCGCCAAGCTTTATGGTATACCCAAGATAATTATATCTGACAGGGATCCCAATTTTACATCAAAATTTTGGAAGGTATTATTTAATGATTTGGGGAAAATATGAATTTTAGCACAACCTACCATCCAGAGTCAGATGGAAAAAAAGAAAGGGTAAATCAAGTGATATAAGATATGCTAAGAATGTATGTGATGGAAAAACCGACACAGTGGAAAAAATATTTACATTTGGTTGAGTTTTTTTTATAACAATGGGTATCAAGAATCTCTAAACATGATCCCATTTGAGATACTTTATGGTAGAAAATGCAACATTCTAGTGAACTAGGACAACCTAGTAGATAGAGCAATAGTTGGGCCATATTTACTTAGGGAAACGGAAGAACAAGTGGTGAAAGTAAAAAAGAATTCAAAAGCTTCCCAAGATAGACAAAAAAGCTATGATGATAAGGGAATAACTCATAATGAGTTTAAAGTGGTAGACCATGTGTTCTTGAAAGTAAGGGCCAAGAGAAGTTCCTTGAAGTTGGGAAACTGTTCAAAGAAGGTAGCACGTTACCATGGGCCGTTTGAAATCCTAGAGAGGATTGGTCTTGTTTCATACATGCTTGATCTACATGCATCGATGTATATTCATAATGTATTCCATGTATCTCTGGTAAAAAATTATATACTTAATACTAATTATGTCATTGATTGGAATGTGATTCAGGTGGAGCAAGAAGGCGATTTTCGAGTTCAGCCAATGTGCATATTGGATCAAAAAGTAAAGATGATAAAAAATCACACAATAGGACTGGTAAAGGTCCAATGGACTTGTTGCGGTCATGAGGATGAAACCTGGGAACATGAGGATGCCATGCATGAGTACCCACATATTTTTGCAGAATTTTGATTGTACCTAAGTATATAATGCAATGAGGACAGTGCAAAAATAACGGGGATGGGACAGTAATACCCCTAGGTCGAACCCCAATTGTAATGAAAATGTAAATGTGCATGCCCATGCCTATTTATAAAATGTGTATTATTGATTTCTTCTTCCTTAATTCTCACCTGGTGATATCCTAATCTCAAGTCTATCTTTGAAAATATTCTTTCTCATTGGTCAAAGAGGTCATCAATTATGGGTAGAGGGTATTTGTTCTTCATAGTGGATTTATTCAAATATCTAAAGTCAATACACATCCTCAATGTTCCATTCTTCTTTTTCACAATGAGTACTAGCGCTCCCCAAGGTGAAACACTTGGGCGTATGTACCCTCTCTTCAACAATTTTTTTAGTTGCATTTGTAATTCTTTTAATTTTGGTATACTCATTCAATAAGAAGTCTTTAACACCATGGAAACTTCTAGTACTAAATCGATAGATAAATACATATCCCTCATTGGTGGAAATACCAATATTTCCTTGAATACATATTCAAGCTCTTGCAATAATGAAAAAGCTTAGCATGCCAATCTTATTGATTTGTATTAGGACTATTTTTGTTGAAAGGAGGTTTGAATCCCTTCCTTCTTTGATTATATCTCTCCTTCTTCTTATCCTTCCAATATTTATGAAAATATTATTTTCCCTTACCTTTCTCATATAAGTACTTATCCTTATAATGGTATCTTTCAAATTTCTGGGCTCATCATATTGAATCTTATCTTTATAGAGAGATGGAAGTGCACCGAGGAGCCTTTTTATTTTCACCTTTTCATCCTTGATAAACCCCACATACTTCAACAATACTAAGAACTTATTTTCATATTCTCCCATTGTCATTCTCCCCATCCTAGGTTCAAATAAATCTTGCATCTTCTTGTCATAATAGTGATATGAAAGATACTCCTACTAAAAATATTTCTTGAAATGTTTCCAAGTAATCATAATCTAATCAAGGTGTTCAAATTTCTTCAATTGATCCCACCACATAACATATTTTCCATGCAAATGGTACATAACAATCTTAGCTAATAGGTTAGATGAGTGATTGTGTAGCTGAAAAATACTTCCTAATTCCAAGAAACTAGGCTTCAGTATCATCTCCATTTTCTCTTTCACCATTTAAGGATGGTGTCTTAAGCTTCCTCATCTCTCCTTGCAAACTGTCCAACTCATATCTTCTTCTTTTATGCCTAACAGGGGACACTTTTGGACCGCTCCTTGATTCTTCAGATGTATAAAAATTCTTAGTTGAGTGAGGAGGTGATTAATTTCTGAGCTATACTAGCACTTATTGAGTGATTGGGTCTTCAATAGTCATCTCTCCTTGCATGTTGTCTTCCTTCTTCCACGTGTCTTGAGCCTGACTAATTATTAAATTTCCTCTGCAACTGGTTTAGGATTTCCATTAGATGAGTGTTTATTTTATTCTTCCCCTCCTGGGATCTTATTATCTTCTCATTTTAATCTATAACTCTGCACCTCCATTCTAAAACTTCTCATAGTCTCTACCCATTCAACTTTCTCGCCTCTTCTCCCATTTCCATTAGATTATGTCTCTACATTACCCACACTGATGTGTTGGCCTTTAACTTCTCTCTCACGGCTATAGGCTCCATATTCATCCTCCATGTATCTAATCTACAATCTTAATCTTGAAATAATATTCTTATACTCTTAATTCTACAAAATGTGCAAGCAGCCATTTTTGTTAGAATTAGGCATATTATTAAAATTTTGTCATTTAATGCTATTGACATTTCTTCTTCCCAATTCATGAAGAATCGTATCACACTTATCCAAATTATAATAATTCAAGATTATTCTTCTCTAAATTATCTTTCCAATGAATTTTTCCATGCTTTGATCTGATCTCTAATTTAAAAGTTATGGCTTTCTAAAATATCCATTTTCACCCAATTTATACACTTTCTCCACTCGCACAATTTTACCAGGAGGCCCACTTCTTTCAATTGAAGAAGAATATACATCAAGAAACAAGAAAAATTCTATATTAGGAACCAATAGTATTCATGATAATGAACACACAACAATTTTCATAGTATCCATCTATTTTCCGAGTAATATTCCACAACATTATAGAATTTTCAATTTTGTCCTTTTTACAATTTTTTCTAGACTTTGTTTTTTTGGCAAACCTAGCTATCTCCCAAAATGTGCACTTTTGGACACCAAAGTAATTTTTTATGGATTGATGAGTAGGTAAAATTTGAGTAAATATAATTTTCCATTTTTCTAATCTGGGCCACTTTTCCTTCTCTAAAAAATCCCAAATATCCACAAAATGTGGCTTACAATAGTGGATTTTGGCATGATTCAACATCCCCATTTCAAACCCTATTAAGAAAAAAAATCAAAATAGCACAAAAACCTCAAAATAAGTACTCAACGCCTCAAAAAAGAGAGGAATTCATATAATTACAAGATGATTCCAAATGAAAAGGTCTCCTTGGTATATATAGGAGACTATGAGGTACAATTACAACTAATGGACCCAAGCTGACATAAATAAAATAACAATACTAATGTGATATTCCCCAATTAAGGGGTAATGTGCCATGAATTAGGGCTTAACATGCCCCTCCCCTTCAGACAAGTGTTGTCATCAACACTTGAGTAGTTCTCTATGCTTCTATATAAAAGAAACATCTTCCCACGTGGAATCTTCAATAAGTAGTTTCTTCCACTTAATGAGATACGATGAAATTGAGATATTCCTCAGCTGGCGAATTCTTGTGTCAGTGATAGCTTCAAGCTCCAATATAATTTTTTCTTCCTCATCAAGTTATGGAAATATAATTTGAACTGGTATCATGTCACCAATAACCTTCTTTAAGAATGAAACATGGAAAATAGGGTGTACTCGCGAAGATGCAGGCAACTCCAATTTGTATGCCATAGTACTAGTCTTTTGCAACACCTTATATGGGACATAGTACTTCGGTGATAATTTATTATCCTTCTTATCTTGATTGAGGGACATCTATTGTATGGTTGTAGTCTTAAAATGTAATACCCATGTTTCCTGCAACTTGTAAATATAACTATAACTTGCCTATAGAATATGGGTAGACTGAATATGTGTGGACATTGGAACCAATGAACCTTTGTATTATAAAAGGTAATTTAATTATATCTGTGTGTGTGTGTGTGCGTGCGTATCTTGTTATTTAATAAAATTGATAGTGTTTCATAACTGCTGAGGAGGGGGTTTTCCAAGATAGACCATGATGTTGTGAGAAATATGGTGAGGGGGACCAAAAATGGTTGATATGATCCCCACCAGACCAGTACCTTGCTAGATTTAAATTTATTAGAAACAAAATAGTCCTCTGACCCAGAAATAAGTTATCATTAAAGATGGTAGTTGGGAAGTCCTCCTTAAGAGTTAATGAGGAGATGGGCATAGTACCCATCTGAAAGGCTTCCTGACCTAACCACGAGCTAGGGATTCACGCCCATGCAATCTTGCTGAGGAAGGCAAGAAAAGAAAGGAACTCGTGGGAAAAGAGGATAGAAAAGGGGAGTGTAATGCAAGCAACTCTCTGGTTCAGGGAGAGGACTAAAATATAATCTCATTCTGGATGCAATAAGTTGTTTGCAGCGTTTTCAGTCCAAGATGATAAACTAGGTTGCAAAGAAGATTGCATATCCCCTTGCTTGGTAGAAAGAAAACCATTTTTCCAAGTTCCTATAGGAGGAGGAGAGTAACCTATGTCCCTAGCTGTCGCTAATCAAGAAAGAAGAGTCTCTCTCTCTAAGCATCATGGTCTAGCTAGTGGGTGGCCAATGGTAAATTCGTTCAGGAGTGGTTGTACCGACATTTGGGTGGAAACAGGAACCCCTCTCGAAAGTTGCTACACTCTCTGGTTTTCTTGATAAGTATTATTTTACCCTGTGTGTGATAATTGAAGTAATGATTGAATTTCTATGTTTATGATTAAGATTTTTCAGTGTTTGAATCATAATGGAAATACTTATTATTCTTCTGTAAACCCTTGCATGTGAATGATTTGCTATTTTTCTCTAATTAGTATTAAGAGAGTTGTTAGACATGGGTCTGTAAATAAATCCAAGAATAAGGTACAATCTATGTCTTGGTTGGAAAATACTTAAGGAAATTTCCCACAGATTGACCTTGTAATGCAAAGAGTTGGGGTAGATTTTGTTGAAATACTTCAGTCCTATCAATCCCTCAAACTTACCTTCACAGGATTACTAAATTCGATCTCTGTGGAGGGAAGGTGCCTTTTTTAAACCATCTGTTTGTGTGACTGGGGGCTCATTTCCATGATCCTAAGCAAATAATGGGTAAGGGTATAGTGTGCAGCCTTGAGGCTTTCCAGGAAACCCATATGACCGATACCTTGGAACCCTTTGCTAAGTACGAAAGGAGCTAAGTTGTTTTGGCTTTGGAACTTTGGGAGTTCAGAGCTCTGAGATGCTATGACCTTACAACCACCAAAACCCCCGAATGTAGGAGTCGAGAAGTGACACGAGTCGTATATCCGAGGGTATTCGAAGGCCTTCCCTGACCATTGGATCTACATCATGGTCAACCTGATGTTGACCGCTTCTGGAGAAAGGAGGTGTCTTAATGCCAAAACCCTCGAATGACCAGAGTTACGAAGTAACTCGAGCCATTAATCCAAGGACCCTCAAGGTCCTTTCCTGGCTGTTAGATATAAGTCGAGGTCAGTTCATCTTTGACCACTCCGGGAGAAAGGGAGTGTCAAGAGGGTAGAACCCGCAAATGTCGAACTTGCGAAGTGATGAGGACAGTTTATTCGAGGATCACTCAGGATCCCATATGACCATTGGATCTAGGTCGTGGTCAGCCTGACGTTGACGACTTCGGGAGTAATAGGGAAATCACACAACAGATTCCCCGAACGCCGAAGTTGTGAAGCAACGAAGGCCATATATCTATGGATCTATGTGGACAAATCTTGACCATGATATCTAAAGGGCATTGGAAGGTTGTCAGTCCAGAGTGACGTGGCATGCTATCATCACCCAGGGTGACATGGAATCACGTTCGATGTGCCACGTGTCACCTTGATTTGTTATTTTCGTTGATCCTATGTGCCCATTAGAACGTGACACGTGTCACCCATTGATGGGTCCACGAGTCACCTATTCCCTACCATGTGTCACCTCCTTTGCACATATACAATTGCATTATTAGCGGTTAGAGTACTCAGGACCCACATATCCTTACCTCTGCATTTAATACAACACCACATGTAAGGGTGGACCCTTAGAGAGTTCGAGACTTCAAAACTCTGGAGGCTTGGGGTGTAGTATCATAGATAATCGAAAGGGTTGAAGGCCAGATCCACGTGACATAGTTTGGGGTCCTTCAGAAGTTCAGGATTTCAAGACTCTGGAGGATAGGCACATATAAGGAAGAAGGGGAATTCAGCACCGAAGTAATGAACATTGAATTTACCTTAAACCTATGCGTTAAATGAGGAAGAATCTTCGTCGTTGGATTTGACGATGGATGGAATTCCACCATAGATGTGGGGACATTGGGGAATCTTCGAGACTTCAGGAAAACTTGGGATGGTACCCATGAGATGAACCTACATGGGTGCCACGTGGCCCTTGACCAATAACTCCCGAAGAACTATAGAAGGGTGTGTCTCCCAATCCATAGTTCATATTTTGGCAAGGTGGTAGCTGTTAGATAGCCCTTGATGGGTAGAAGAGGATGAAGATCCCATGGAAAGGATTCAAGGTAATTAAGGAAAGTGGAATTTTGATGCCCCATCCCTTAAAAATCCCTTTAAGGGGTTGGGTGTGTTACAAATTCATATCAGAGTGGGAGACAACACTTGGCCTTCTTGGGCTCATGAACGAGTTGCTTAAAATTTTGTTAGAGAAATTTTAAGGGTAACACCCTACCTTACCTCTTTCATAAGAGACCTATTTAAACCACTGTTGAGGAGAGGAATGATACTCTCAGTTGTTGTTATATGTTTCAAAATTCTGAACTGTGTGAATTTTATTTCATAAACTAGTAAGATAATTAACTAACAGAGAATGTTTTATAGGCATTCAAGCAGTCAGTGGATAGTAGGAAAAATAAAACATCCAGGATGGTGACACACCATGAATTGGTGGAAATATCCCACAATAGAGAGGAAGAATCTGATGAGAGGACGACGGTGGAAACCCCTCCAAATTTGGCTAAAAATGTAAGAATCCTCATGGAAGAATTAAAGAGTTGTAAGGCTGATAATGAAAGGTTGATAAAAGAATATGAAAATAAACTGAAATTAATGAAGTCCTACTGCAAATCATGTCACATATACAAAGGAAACTGCAACATGGACCAACAACCAGTCACGTGGAAAAAATCATACTAAGAAAACTCAGAGTCCACCTGAGATGCAAAAGCATGCTCCTGAAAGTGGCCACACAAGGAGGAGAACCTCAAAGAAGGCCCAACATGGATCCAAGAGACACTCAATGGAAGAATCCTCTGGTGAGAAAACTAACAACTCCAAGGGATCTACTAGTAGAAAAACTAGTTCACATTCCTAGAGGAAAAGAAAGAAGACGAAAAATTCCAAGAGTCATAACCTTGAATAATTTAAGAAAGAAAAACCACCCACTTTCTATGGTTAAATTAAGAAAGGGGAAGAAGCATAAGTATGGCTACTAGTCTTGAAGAAGTACTTCAGAGTCTATAACTACTCTGAAAACTTAAAGGCTTGAACAACCATTTTCAACCTAAATGGAAAGGTCTCCATTTGGTGGGAGGACCTTAGGAATGTGAAAGGAATCCATGAGAAGGACTTGTCATGGAAGAAATTTGAGAAATACTTCAAAAATAAGTATTTGTTAGAGAAATACTTTGATGGGAAGACCAAGGAGTTCTGTGAACTCAAGCTGGTACAACTCACAATTGATTAATATATCAACAAATTTCTTGAGTTGATAAGGCATGTGTCCTACATAAAGTATGAAAAGGTAAAGATGGAATAATTCATTAGTGGACTGCCTCAGTCCTTCTAGGACATAATTGAATTTGATGAGCCAAATACCTTAGAAGATATTATCTGGAAGCCAAGTTATTGTTATGCGCAGATCAAGAATAAGACAAAACCTCATGAGGACTGGAAGAAGAAAGGTACTTCATGATTCAAGATGAAGGGGTTTAAATCCTCAATATTTAAGAACCATGGGAGAAGTTCTAATATGATCCTTCCTACTAGAAGTGTATATCAATAGAATTTTCCATCTCAGAGTAGTAATAAACCCTTTGGAATAGCCTTAAGTAATAATGCTAACACAAAGAGAGAGCCTTTGAAATGTTAGGGTTGTGGAGAAGAACATTTGTTGAGGGACTGTCCACATAGGAAAAAAACAATAGGAGGGTCTAGAATTTCCAAGAGGCTACCAAAGTCAATGATGTGGCTAGGAACATGCCACAAATATATGCAACCTTGGATAGTAGACAACCTGACCACCAAGCTCCAGTGGTGGAGATGGAACATATGATTTCCAGCCAACTAGTTTCCACTTTAATTGACCCTGGTTCTAATCTTAGTTATGTTTCCCCTCAAACTATTGAGAAATGTAAATTGCAGCAAGTAAAACATGTTAAATCATGTCTTGTACAATTATCCACTGGAACCAAAAGAAATGTTACATAGGTCATACCAGCATGCCAATTCATTATGAATGGATTACCCACCCAAGATGCCTTAAATGTGCTCCCTTTGGGATCTTATGACCGATTGATTGGCATGGACTGGTTGGTTACCCATAACACCAAGTTGGACTTTTACAATAAAACTTTAGAGTGTGGATATGCAGAAGGGAGAAAATAAACCTACAAGGGATTCAAAATCCTGTCTTAGTGAGACAAATACCAACCATTCATATGAAGAAGTATTGCAGAAAAGGATATACTTTGTATGCAATACAAGTTTTGAACTCTTTTGAGGCCAATAAACCAAGCCTAGAGGACCACCCCATATCAAGAGAGTATAAAGATGTCTTTCCAGAAGAGATACTAGGCCTACCTCCAAGAAGAGATATTGACTTTTCAATAGAACTTCTACTGGGAGCGGTGCCAGTGTCTAGAACGCCCTATAGAATGAGTACACCAGAGCTAGTTGAGATCAAACTACAACTAAAGGATATGATGGACAAAGGATACATTCGACCTAGTGTGTCCCCATGTGGAGCACCAACCTTATTTGTAAAAAGGAAGGATGGAACCCTTAGGTTGTGCATAAACTATAGAAAACTCAATAAGATGACCATTAAGAATAAGTATCCCTTGCCAAGGATCGATGACTTGTTTGACCAAGTAAGGGGTGCTACAGTTTTCTCCAAGATTGACTTGAGGTGTGGATACCATCAAGTCTAAATTAAGGATGAAGACATCCACAAAACAACCTTTAGCATAAGAAATGGTCACTATGAATTTGTGGTGGTTTTGTTTGGGCTTACCAATGCGCCAACCACTTTTATGTGCTTAATAAATAATGTACTCAGTAAATTCTTGGATATATTTGTGTTGGTTTTCATTGATGACATCCTAATATACTCTAAGAGTAGGGAAGAAGATTAAGAACATATCAAGATGGTGCTTCAAGTGCCAAGAGAACATCAACTCTATGCTAAGTTCATTAAGTGTGACTTATTCCAAAGAGAAGTCCATTACTTAGACCATGTTATTTCTGAAGAAGGAGTGGCGGCTGATCCTAAAAACATCAAATCCATTATGGATTGGCCTACCCAAAAGGATGCATATGATATCAGATCCTTTATGGGCCTATCCAGATACTATAGAAGGTTCATAAAGGGATTTTCCAAGATCGGTTTCCCGATCAACTCCCTTTAGAAAAAGGGATTTAAATTCATTTGGACATTAGAATGTGAAGAGAGATTCCAAGAGATGAAATAAATTCTAACCAATGCACCTATGCTGAAGATTTCAAAACCAAACAAGGAATTCCTTATGTGTACATATGCCTGCAAGGAAGGGCTCGGAGGAGTCCTTATGCAAGAAGGACATGTGATTTTCTATGAATCCATAAAATTGAATGAGCATGAAATCAATTATGTGACCCACGATTTTGAGCTATCTTCCATAGAACATTCTTTAAAAATATGAAGCCATTACCTCCTAGGTAGAATATTTGTGCTTATGACAAACCATAGTGGGTTGAGATATATGTTTGATCTACCGAAACTCAATTCTAGACAATCTAGATGGATGAATCTCCTTAGTGAGTTTTATTTTGAAATCAAACATATCAAAGGGAAATAAAATAGGGTGGTTGGTGCCCTTAGTAGAAGTATGAAAGTGATTCACTTGGAAGCTGTAAGCACCTATGAATCAGACGTCAAGGATAAATTCAAAAGTAGACAAGAAAAATATGCATTTTTTAAAAATGTGAAATCATATTTAGAGCAAGAACCCACATGGATGAAGTATGAGGGTTGTCAATTGTTGAATGATGGCCTGCTAACTCACAAAGGTAGGTTGTCTATTCCAAACTATGACGACTTAAAGAGGTTCATAATGGTTGAACTGCACAAAAGACCATATACTGGTCATCCTAGTTATCAGAAGATGATCACGACCACTAGGAGATTATTCTACTGGCTCAGACTGAAAAAGGAAATAGTCGATTACTTAGCTAAATGTCTATAATGTCAGCAGGTTAAGGTAGAGCATCGACATCCAGCAGGCCTGTTGCAACCTCGACCAATTCTAGAATGGAAATGGGATACCATCTCCATGCATTTCATCACAGGGTCACCAAAATCAACCAAATAGAATGACACCATCATGGTAGTTGTGAAAAAACTAAGCAAGGATGCTCACTTTATTACCATCAAATAAACTTGCATGACAATAGATATTTCCAATATTTTCATGAAATAAATATTTAGATTGCGTGGCATGCCTAAGGAAATCATATCTGATAGAGATACGAAATTTACTTCAAACTTTTGGAAATCTATGTTTGTTGGTTTTGAAACTAAATTGTTATTTAGTACATCCTATCACCCTCAAAATGATGGGTAGTCAGAGAGGATAAACCAAGTATTAGAGGAAATGTTAAGGATTCATGTAATGAATCAACCCAAGAAATGGGAACAGTACATACCACTGGTAGAATTTGGCTATAAAAATGGCTATCAAGAGTCATTGAAGATGATCCCTTTTGAGGCCCTCTATGGTAGACAATGTAATATTCCAATCAACTGGGATAAACCAATAGACAGAATTACAATCGGGCCAGATATGATAAAATAAATGGAGCAACAAGTAGTTCAGATAAAATAGAATATGAAAATAGCTCAGGATAGACAAAAACGTTATGCAGACAGAAAAAAGGACTCTTAGAAAGTTCAAAGCATGCGATCATGTGTATCTTCGAGTTAGAACCAAGAAAATATGCTTGATAATGGGAGCCTTTGCCAATATGGCACCTCTATATTGTGGACCATTTGAAATCTTTGATAGAGTGGGACCTGTTTCCTATAGACTAGCACTTCCTCCCATAGTGAAGGCACGTGATTTTTTCCATGTTTCGTTACTGAAGAAATATGTACATGATTCTAATCATATAATTGATTGGTCTGTGATTCAGATAGAACTAGTGGGATAATTCCTACCAAACCTACAATGCATAATAGAAAGCAAGGAAATCCCACTCAGGAACAGAACCATTTCATAGGTCAAGGTGCAATGGAAACACTTTGGTCTAGATGAGGCTACATGGGAAATGGAGGATGCCATGAAATAGGCATACCCATTTTTGTTTACTTATGTACGTACAGAACATATCGGCAAGTAGAACATCGGGGACAATGTTCCATTAAGGGGGAGGGGATTGTAATACCCATATTTCCCCTAGCTTGTAAATATAACTATAACTTGCCTATAGACTATGGGCAGACTGAATATGTGTGGAAATTGGAACTGATGAATCTTTTTATTATAAAAGGTAATGTAAATGTGTGTGTGTGTGTGTGTGTGTGTGTGTGTGTGTTTTATGTTATTTAATAAAATGGATAGTGTTTCATAACTGCTGAGGAGGAGGTTTTTCAAGATAGACCATGATGTTGTGAGAAAGATGGTGAGGGGGACTAGAAATGGTTGAGATGACCCCCACCAGACTAGTACCTTGTTGGATTTAAATTTACTAGACCTAGAACAATCCTCTGACCCAGAAATAAGTTACCAATCAGGCTAGTATTTGGGAAGTCCTCCTCAAGAGTTAATGCATATATGGGAAGAGTACCCATATAAGAGACTTCCAGACCTGGCCACGAGTTGGGGATTTGCACCCACACAATATTGTTGAGGAAGGTAAGAAAAGAAAGGAGCTCATGGGTAGAGGGGATATAGAAGGGGAGAAAAACACATGCATCTCTCTGGTTCGGGGAGAGAAATGAAAGATAAGATCGTTCTGGATGCAAGAACCCGCTATCAGTGTTTTCATTCCAAGCTGATAAACGAGGTTATAGAGAAGATTGAAGACCCCCTTGCTTGGTAGAAAAAAAACCCATTTTTCCAAGTTCCTATGGGAGGAGGAGAGTAACCTTTGTCCCTAGCTGTCATTGATAAAAAAGTAAGAGTATCTCTCTCTCAGAGCATCATGGTCTAGATAGGGGGTGGTCAATGGTAAATCCATTTAGGAGTGTTTTTGTTTACATTTGGGTGGAAATGAGCACCCCTATCGACAGTTGCTTCATTATACGATTTTCTTGATAAGTATTTTTTTACCCTGTGTGCGAGAATTGAAGTAATGATTGAATGTATGTGTCTATTACTAAGATTTGCAGTATTTGAATCATAATGTAAATGCTTATTATTCTTCTGTAAACTCCTGCATGAGAATGGTTTTCTATTTTCCTCTGCTTAGCAACATGAGATATGTTAGACATGGGTATGTAAATAAATCCAAGAATAAGGTACAATATCTGTATTGGTTGGAAAATCCCACAATATCTGTATTGGTTGGAAAATCCTTAAGGAAATTTCCCATGGATTGACCTTGTAATGCAAAGAGTCAGGGTAGCTTTAGCTGAAATACTTCAGTCCTGTCAATCCCTCAAACTTACCTTCGCATGATTACTAAATTCGAGCTCCGTGGAGGGAAGGCACCTTTTTCAAGCCATCCATCCATGTGACCAGGTGTTCATGTCCACGACCCTAACCAAATAATGGATAAGGGCAGAGATTGCAACCTTGAGGATTACCAGGAAACCCATATGACCGAGACCTTGGAACCCTTTGCTAAGTCTGAAAGGGGTAAGATTTTTTGGCTTCGGAACTTCAACAGTTTGCAGCTCCAGGATGTTATGACCTTACAAACGCCAAAACCATTGAATGTCAGAGTCGCGAAGTGACGCGAGACATAGATATGAGGGTATTTAGAATCCTTCCTTGAACATTGGATCTATGTCATGGTCAACCCAGTGTTGAATTCTTTGGGAGAATAGAGGCATCCTAATGCCAAAACCCCCAAATGAATGGAGTTATGAAGTATATAAAACCATTGATTTGACGACCCTTGGGGTCCTTTCCTAGCCATTAGATCTAAGTCATGGTCAGTCTGGATTTGACCACTTCGAGAGAAAGGGAGTGTCAAGCAAGTAATACCCCCAAATGTCGAACTCACAAAGTGACGAGGACCATTGATCCAAGGATCACCCAGGATCCCCTCTGACCGTTGGTTCTAGGTCATGGTCAGCCCAACGTTGAGCACTCTAGGAGTAATAGGGAAATCACACAGCAGATTCCTTGAATGCCGAAGTTGTGAAGCGACAGAGGCCTTAGATATATGGATCTACATGGACACATCTCTATCGTGAGATCTAAGGGGCGTTGTAAGGTTTTCAATACAGAGTGACGTGGCATGTTGACGTCACGTAGGGTGACATGGACCCACGTCCGACGTGCCACATGTCACCTTGATTTGTGATTTGCACGGATCCTATGTGCCCATTAGAACATGACATGTGTCAACCACTGATGGGGCCATGGGTCACCTTTTTCCTACCATGTTTCAGCCCCCTGGAACATATACGCTTGGCTTATTAGCAAGCAGAGTACTTAGGACCCACCTATCCTTACCCATGCATTCAATATGCCACCACATGTAAGGGTGAACCCTTAGGGAGTTTGGGACTTCAGAACTCTGTATGATTGTGGTGTAGTATCATAGATAAGCCAAAAGGGTCGAAGGCCAGAGCCACATGGCAAGGTTTCAGGGTCCTTCGGGAGTTCAGGATTTCAGGACTCCGGAGGATAGGTGTGTAGAAGGAGGAAGGGGTGTTTAGCACCAAAGTGTTGAACGTCAAATTTCCCTTAAACATATTTGTTAAACGAGGAAGAATATGCGTCGTTGGATTTGATGGTGGATGGAATTCCACCATAGATGTGGGGATGTTGGGGAATCTATGGGACTTCGGGAAAAATTAGGATGGTACCCATGAGACGGACCTACGTGGGTGCCATGTGGCCCTTGAATAATAATGCCTAAAGAACTTTAGAATGGCATGTCTCCCAATCCAGAGTTCGGATTTGTGCAAGGTGGCAGTTGCTAGATAGCCCTTGATGGGAAAAAGAGGATGAAGATCCCAGGGAAAGTATTCAAGGTAATTAAGGAAAGAAAAATTTTGATGCCCCATCCCTTAAAAATCCCTTTAAGGGGTTGGGTGTGTTACATAAAAATACCCAATCCCCTACTTCAAAACTTATTTTACTATGATGTTGATATGCTTGTTGTTTCATGCGATTTTGTGCCATGGTTAGGTTTTCCCTTAAGAGTTGGAGAACTTTTTCTTGATTCGCATTATGATATTACACAACTTGAACCTTATATTTTTATTTTAGACAAGAAGTGATGGATGGTGGGTGACATCCATAAAGCACCATAAAAAGTGTCATTTTTGTTGCAGCATGAAATGCAATGTTATACCACCATTCTACCAAGGGTAACCACTTGAACTGTTGTGTTTTTTTATCAGAGACAAAGCAACAAAGGTATCCTTCCAGACATTTGTTCACTATCTCAGTTTCTCCATCAGATTGAGGATGATAAGATGATCTATGAGCCAATTGAGTACCCAAAGAAGAAAATAATTATGTCCAAAAATGTTCAGTGAAGATGCTATCTCTATCACTTACAATAATCTTTGGGATTCCATGTATCTTTTGATCTATATCCATGAATGCGGTAGAAAGTGTAATGGATTTGAAAGGATGAGAGAGTGCACAAAAGTGTGCGCACTTGCTAAGTCTATCAAAAATCACCATGATGACACTCTTTCCTTCAAACTTTGGTAACCCTATGATGAAATCCATGGAAACTTCCTCCCAACGCTGACTTGGAATGGCTAATGGTTGTAAAATAGCTATGGTGTTAATTGTTTCCACTTTATTTTGTTAGTAAACCAAACATTATGCCACAAAGCTTTGAACATCAGTTTTAAGGCCATCCTAAAAAAAAATTGTCTTGACGATGTGATAGGTTTTCAAAAATCCTGAGTGCCCTCCTACCAAAGAGGTGTGCAATTCCAAAAGTATCTTTTGTTTGAGATGGGAGTTCTTAAATAAATATAAGCGATATTTGTACCATAGTGAATCATTTTTCCATGTAAATGTATTAGATGCACTGGAATCCTGCTCCAAACTTTGAATGAGAGTCCACACTTCTTCGTCATTCTTCCATTCATCCCTTGATTATATTATGCAATTAGGTTGGATGATAGAGATAGCACAGAGAAATGCCTCAATATATTCATCATTTCTTGAGAGTGCATCTTCCACAACATTTTGCTTCCCCTTTTGTAGATGATTTCAAAGTCATAACCCAACATCTTGGTCACCCATTTTTGTTGCCCCTCTGGAGATAGTATTTTTTCCAAGAAGTATTTAAGATTGTCATGATATGTTTTGACCTTGAAGTGCCTACCTATTAGGTAAGGGCGCCATTTCTCCAATGCATGTAGTATTTCCATCATTTCCTTCTCATAAATGGGTATGCGTAAGTCCTTTCCCTTGAGTACCATTACCACTGGTGCAAAGTAAGAACTTTGGCTAGGTCTAATAATGTTATCCTATAACATTTCTTCAACCATATGCTCAATTTCAATCTTCTGGGCATAAGGGTATATGTAATGCATGATGTTAGGAGGAGCACTCCCAGGAATTAAGTGAATAGAATGATCATGATCGTGAGTGGGTGGAAGAACTTTGGGAATATCTTCAAATACTTTGGAATTCTTAACAATGATCCCTTGGATATCTATGGGAATAGATGGTTTATATGTTTGAACATCTAGTGAGCATAGTTGTACAATTAAACCCTGATTCCCCCTTTTCAATAATTTTGTCATGCCATTAGAGATTACCACCTTACTTGGTTTCCCTGTGATACCCTTTAACTCGAATTCCTTTCCTTCCAATGAAAATTTCATGAAAAGTTATTGAAATCCATGGTTCCCAATGATTGTAACCATTGGACCCCTAGTACGGCATCAACACCACCCATGGGTATAGCAATCATTGGACTATTCATTACATATTCCCCCATAGTAACATTGATCTTATGGAATTTTCCTGAGCAATTGATAGTTCATGATCAATTGATAGTTCCTCCATTTGAAATCATTACTTGAAACTACGATGCTAGATATATAAAGCAATTGAGAGATTTGGCTAATTCGCAGTGAATGAAATTATGAGTACTACCAAAATCAATTTTCACTATTACCTTTTTCTTTTTGATATATTCTTCGATATTGAGGGTTTGAGGAGTGCTAATTCCATCCGATGCATGACATGATAAGGTGGTAGTCATCTCTTCATAAGAAATCTCTTCTACATATTCATCTTGAGATGGTTCTTGGTATTGTTCTTTTTCTCCTTCCTCTTCACAATCTATGTAGAATTATTTCTTGTCACCACACTTATGTCCCTTATTCTACTTGTTGTCACAATTAAAGAACAAACCTTTTGCTTTTATTTTCTCAAATTTTTGACGTGTTAACCTTGTAGGTTGAGGTGGTTTAGAAGAAGGAACATTATTCTCTCGATAGATTTTAGGGGTGGTCCTTCTAGTAGCCATAGAAAAATTTTTACTTTCAACATTTATCACCACCCTAAACGCATTCTCCAATGATTTGGGTTCCCAAGGGACAACCTCATGTTGAATTTTATCCTTTAAAGTTCATATGAAGACATCAATCAGGTGGTCATCTGGAATATTTGTTACCTATATGTTTAATCTTTGGAATTTCTCAATGTGCTCCGCAACTGAACCCTTTTTCTTGAGATTTACAATTGGCTGAAGAAGGTATTGCTCCTTGTATCCTCATAGTGTGCTATCAATTATTCCACGAAAATTGTCCAAGTGACAAGTGATTTGTGAGAACAAAGCCATCGATACCACACAAATTTATTAGGTTCGAAATATAAGGACACAATTTGTACCTTTTGTGTTTGAGGCACATCATGTAGATCAAAGAAGTGCACCATCTAGAGTATCCATGTGATTGGATGTTTTCCATAAAAAATTCTCATATCGATCTTAGGAAAGTGGTTGGTCTTCAACCCAAAGCTGGAGTTTCTCCAATCTTGATTCAACTTCCTTGTTTCCTCATCATGAATTTCATGGGATACATTGTCACTTTTAGGTGGCCTCTCTATTATAAACTTTTTCAACCCTTCCATGATCTCCTTTTTTAATCCATCCATCTTAGTATCCATCATCACTTCCAACTTAGCTTCATTTGAATCCATCATCCTTGTAGTTCATATTTTGTTACTGCCTTATTTTTTAAATCATATATGTCCTTGCACATTTCTTCACCTTCATCAAGAGTCCAAGTAGGACTCTCTAAGGGATTATTTGGTGAAGAAGTTCCCTTTTTTGGTGGCATGTTGGCCAAGTATCACTTCAAGGTAGGAATTCCTAATTGGCTTAGGAAGAGGTCCTCACAGATAAGGGAGTGTCATGTTCTATATCTCTCCGATATACGTGCATGGTCCAACAATAGTACTCAACCCAATATCTCAGGGAACTAACTAAGGAGGCTTGACCATGCCCTTAGCCATACTATATGACTACCCATGTACTAGAGAGCGATCTCCCCGAGTGTTGTTCTCGATGTACTATAACAAAAATATGGCCAAATGGTTTACTCAATTGGTCTTAGGATTATAGGGGGTCTCTCGATATATGCCAGGTACATGGTGTTAACACATAATATTGTATGGGTCAAAATAACAAATTTCACCTTAGTTTTGTTCTTTGATTCATAAGTTTTATAGGGCGTAGGTTTGAGTCCTTAGGTTGTAATCGTAAGTTATATTTGGTTTTAGAATGAATAAGAATATGTATATCCTTGTTCTAAAATTTGAGCTATGAGATTGTTATCATGATAGGTAAAAAGCCTCATGAGTCATACCTTTGGTTTTTTATATCATTTCCTTGGCATGTCATACATATAGGTTGTACTCAAAGTCTCCCCTTTGTCACTATAAATCCATTCAAGTGTGCAAGATATATTTGAGTTGGTGCTGCAAATTAGTTAAGGAAGAGGGTTGTGGGTTGGATAGGTTACAAGAATCCTGGTGCAAATTCAAAATTACCAACATCAAAATCAGGGTAATCAAGTACTCCATGAAATTTTTTGTCTTGTTTGCAGGCCAAGAAGGGTTTGGCTACTTGATTTTCCTTTGGCTCTACGAACTGGATCAAGCGCTGCGAATTTAGACAGGCACTATGAAATGCACTACAGAATGTGCTGCAGAAACTCTATTATAGGAATGTTGAACTGGAATTTTTTACCAGTTGACATCCAGGATGATTTCCGGGTGAAACAAGATGAATTTTCAAAATCCAAAGGAGGTTATTGTCAAGAACGGACCCAAAAACATTAACCTCTTTCATTTTTTACACAGGTGTCATGGAATGGGATATTCAAAGGAATATTTAAGCCCTATTTTTTTAGTTTTCATGATTTCATGTTTGAGACATGTTTTTTTGACACGTATTCTGGCCAACTGGAGATGAATTTCAAGAAACCGAGAGAGATTTCTCTTCAGAAAGAGATTATATACAAAAATAGTTCTCATATTTTACACATATGGTATAGTTTGAGAATTACAAGTGGAATTTTGAAGCCTATTTTTCAGAATTTTGCCTCCTGAAAAACAGGGAATTAGTTAAAATGTGTAATTCTTTGTTTGTAACTGTTTCTATTTTGGGAAAGGGGTTGGAGTTCGAATTGGTGAATGGAAAGGAACTATAGTGATATATATTTCACGGTACAAGAGGATACTAGTGTTAGAAATAGATAAGGGAGGGGGCAAAGTAACATAAAAGGAACTGTTTTGTTTTTGCAGCTATGTATACCTCATTGAAGAGCATGCATTTCAATTGATGTTACTAATACTAATCTGGAACATAGTTATTTCCTTTTTCTTCTAGTTTATGGTTATGTGTGAAGGATTCATGCTATTTTTTTATGCGGCAAAGGATTTGACTGTGTGAAAGCATCATCATAAACTTATTTTAATTCCTGAAGTAGGAGGATATTTATTTCTGGAATTTTTTTCAGGGATTAGTCAGTTGGACCAGATGTACACCTGCACTATTCTCTTTATGTTTCTTCATTAGTCTTCTTTGAACATTTTATCTTGTTGTTGTTCAGATTTGGATTAGAATTTCTCTATGGGAACATGGTCTGATGTAGGCATCATTGTTCCTTGATGAACAAATGTTATTAGCTCCCTCTCACCTTTCAAAAACACACTTGTTGTTACATTTACCATTACAAATCGATTTGATGGGTATTGGGATTATCATCTAGAAGTATAAGGGTGAATCTTAGTTCTAACACATGGGATCTCAAATCCATATTAGTGTTGTCTAATGCACAACCATTCGAAAGGGGCCTTCCAATATACTCTAGGTATGTGGAAGAACCACATAGTCTCGGGGTTGTAGTGATGACAAGTAAGGGAAAATCCTACGTTTAAAGATGTAGGAATACGTATGTACATAAAAAAACCTAAGATTATCCCAAATTTATGTGATACTCCTTTTATCCCACTTTATCCCACTTTTTGGATCACCACAATTGGATCTTCTAATCAAAATATATGCAAAATTCCAAAAACAACGCACCTTTTAAAACCCTGATTTGGAGAATGTTCTGGTAGTTGAGCTTTATTATTCTATAGATATGAAATTTTGGCACTTATGGGTACACAATTTATACCTAAGGTATCGTGATGTGTCTTGTTTTCAACCCCACAGGTTAGACTAAGATTGGATTCTCCAATAGAATTTTATGATAACTTTCCCAAGATGTGTTGATTATTTTCCTTTTCAGGAGAGAGAACTTGTATAGACTATCACGTGTCACTTTCTTCACTTCCAAACTTGAAATTTGTACCAGTAAAACTTAGGTCCTTAACCTAACCAATGGAAAGGGTCTCACTCAATTTGGAGGTTTGTAGCTTTAGATATAACAATTTTCCCAAGAACATTTGTTTTAGACTAAAATTTGGACCAACCAAAAACCTTAATTTTCTTAGGGAATAAATTTCATAGTACAATGTATCAAGGGATGAAATTTGTACAAAAGATAATTCACTAGTCTTCCTTCGTACTATAAAAATTTGAGAAGACGAAAACAATTGGGAGAGAAAATTAAAAGAAGACTTGTTTCAGATTAGTTTCAAGACTAGTCAAAAACCCTAACTTGAACAGAATGTATCTCCAAAATATAACGAAAAAATATCTGAAATTTGGACCCCAGTTATCTCTATATGTCACCTATACACCATAGAAATTCTAGATCATGACACCATCCACAAAAAAACGTTGTGGAAAAAATTCCTAGAAGACTTGTTTTGAAGAAGCCAATCCCCAGGATTGTCTAGCTCTAATACCAAATTTTAAGAACAAAATATCAAAATAGAATAAAAACCTTAGAATAAGTACTCAACGCCTTGAAAAAGAGAGAACTTCAGATAATAAGCCTCTTCGAGGAGGAAACCTCCCTATACATCATATGAATTCACAATTACAATATGATTCCAAATGAAAAGGTCTCATTGGTATATATAGGAGAATAGGAGATACAATTACAATTGATGGACCCAAGCCGACATAAATAAAATAACAATACTAATTTAATATGCCCCAATTAAGGGGTAATCTGCCATGAATTAGTGTTAGAAAAACAAAATCGCGGAGAAATAAAATAAAACAAATGCAGAAATAAAACACAAAAGATACACAATACAATAGAGACATAGATATACGTGGTTCACCTAGTGTGGGCTATGTCGACTAGAGAAATTTCCAGGTCCTTCCTTTATTATTATCCAACAAATGAATGGATACAACACATAACACACTCGTTGTAACTTCCTCTTTTTTCTCTCATAGTCTCCTCACTCATAATACAATATTCACAATGATACATAGCCGCAAAACATTTCCCTCATAAAAGAGGGTTTCCTTCTAGGGAAAAAAAACCCTAACATAATTCTACCATCATATCTGCGACCTTATAATGAACAATCCAAATTTACTACGAAATTACAATATACATTTACAAGGCAATTTTTCCTTTGGTGGCTTTGCCCCTGAACCCCCGCCGAGGGCCCGCTTGCTCTAGAACCTCACAGGGGCGGAAAGCCCCCCATGCACTCCCCCGTGTGGAGAGGTGTATAGTCTTCCAGGGTGTAAATGATTCATGGGGTATAAACATGACTGAAAACAAAGGCCTCTGAATTAGGAATATAATCAGGCTCCACAACTGACAATTAGGGTTTAACAAAACCACTGGAATTTTTCCAATTCTTTCTTTGAGTGTTTTCATGTATTTTTTTTTTAATTATCTCTAAAAATTTCACAATAATTTGGATGTAGGTCATAAAGTTGGACCCAGATATTTAAAAACCACGATTTTGAACTTTCTAGAAAATTTAAGTAGAAATAGTTAGTGGACATCACTAGTGTTAGTACTGGTTTCGACCCAATCGTTAGCATGCACCATGATTGAGATTAAGGGGTCAAAGTTCAAGATAAAAATGGTCTAGAGAGGGATTACAGAGTTCACACATTGAAGAAACAATGCATGTGGTCAGGCGCCAAGAAATATACATTGAAAATCAATCCCTAATGGCCCGAGACTCAGTTTCAACTCGAGCGCTTATCAAGAGTGTGAAAGGTGCTTAGCTCTTTCAAAATAAGTTTAAACCCTTGACTGAACAAAGAAAGTGTCGAAAAAGGTGCAAGTCCGATCATCCGATGGATAAAACCAAGCCTGATCAATAGTTGATGATGCATTTTGCATTGGAAAAACATCTGAGAGTTAACACAAAATTGCGGTGTGAAAATGGTTTTAAGAAGCTATGTGCCAAGGAGTAAAAGGTGTCGCATGGTAATATGCGCAAACTAAAACCACTCCTCTGGGGTTGTGATAGTGGTATTCCTATCCCACCAGGATTTCACATCAACCAACCCACCACCTATCGGACCGCTCATGTAGTGCTAGCTCGAGCCAGCATGGTAGTCCACCTAGACATTGAGGAAACTGAGAAAGACTTGACAGGTCAACAATGTGTATTTTTAAGCTTGTCAATGGTGGCCACCTATGGTAAGGAGACCCACCAGATTTCTTGGATA
The DNA here is from genome assembly GCA_032191745.1 of Picea mariana. Lineage (NCBI taxonomy): Eukaryota > Viridiplantae > Streptophyta > Pinopsida > Pinales > Pinaceae > Picea > Picea mariana. The sequence goes on from JASDQU010243501.1 coordinate 27,367, forward strand.
CCATGTTGAATTCAACCATACATATTTTGAGCCTTGGAAGACACTTCAACTCCTACATGGACCAATTCCAAGTTGCCATGTGTCCTCATTTTCATGCTAATGTCAACATGACATCGCCCAAATTTCACATTTTTTTCTTTTTCCCAAACTTCAAAGAGCCCTGAGCCATAGGGAAAATGATGTGTGTGTTTAAATAGGGTCATGAGGGAGAATATTTCAATAGAGTGGGAGGATTCGCTGAAAACCTTCCAAATCAGTTGGAAAAGATGTGACATGTAACAGGATATCTAGTATCATGTTTTCCCATCCTCCATCCATCATTATATCCCTACCTGCAGTCATCAGAAGAAAAAAATTATTGCCTTGACTTGCTCATTCACTCATATCCTAGATATTAACAGATATGGCTAAGTGTGATCGATCATGCCACTACATCAGTTGTATCACTAGACACGTGTGAAGCTCCTATAAGAAAATAGCATGGATACCAAGAAAAAAACCAATCTAGAAACAATCTAGTTTCTGTCGATATAGCTTCCTGATGCCCAATAGAGAAGATGATGATCCACCTATGCAAATCCATTTCACATGAAAGGATTATCAACCATCCTAGCTACATATTTGGGGAGAAGTTGTTCTATGCATTGCTATGGAAGGAATGTCTTTCTCAGGTATCATTAGCACAACCAAGAAATCAAAAGGGAATTCAGGAATCTACCCTATTATGCATTTGTATCAATTGATTGGCCCAAGGCAACAACTCAAGGAAGGAAATTTCAAGATCCATTCATTGATACCCTGCACCAGTAGGAAGTGAGGTCTAAGTGGAAGGTGTGGGAAGGCCTTTCAACCAATGAAAAACCCAAATAATTCCATGGTTAAATGGACCCACTGCTACAAATGAAGACCTCATGGATCCAACTAAGCATAGTCATCTTAAAGCTCAAATAGATGAAAAAAACACACCCCACCAAGCACCAACATGTCACCTTTGGGGGTAAAATTCTACTTTTACCCAGTTAAAAAAGATACAAATCAATTGAGAAGATGAAAGCAGTTAGAATGTCAGACGTGGTATCAAGATTATAACAAGCTGAAGTCCATTTTCAAGAAGCAGTATTGGTATGAACAAGTGGTTTTACCTTAAGTAAGAGTAGCTATAAATCGACAAAAGGAGATCATTTTTAGGGTCGACACTTTGAGGAATTTTAAAGTATCTTATACCTGAGCTATTTGATCAAAGATCCCATCAGAAACAGACCAATTTTCTAGGTTGAAAGTTGCAAGAGATTCATCCCTTGTGTTATGCTTTAGTCTATGCTTCTTTTTGTGTATATGCTCTTGTAAAATATATCCCTCTCATTTCGTGGCTTCTTGTATTAGATCCCCATTAATAAAATCTCAAGCAACAAGTTTTATGACATGTACAATGTCACTATGTGTTGTTTAGCTTATGACACTGAAGTGATTTCCTCTGAATGTATGACCACTTCATGTCATTTTTTCATGTATAGAATGATGTGTAGAGGGCACCTCCATGGATTTGAATATATTCATTTTTTTATTATTTGATGCATGGTTTAATGATATGGTATGTTTGTTAGAACTTTTGAATTCTTAATTTCTTATCACATTATTATGTCCATAGGCTATGAGATTCACCTTAAAGTTGCCTCGCATGTATATTTTGTATTTCTTTTGAATAGGCCCCTTCTCAAACTTAAATAAAATGATCTAAAGCACTCATGGAAACATGCCTCTTCACGTTGAGTGTATTGGTATTGGTTCTGGTACTATTTGAGGGATGAGAGTTTTATAAGAGAGAGAGAGAGAGAGAGAAAATTACCCAAAAAGTTGCATATTTTATGTTGTTAATTAGTATGGTTTTAAGACTCGCTCTCGATCTTGGCCCTCGGGGTGCCTTGGCATAGTTCCATTTATAGCCTGAAACATTTCGAGGGATAACAAATGGAAATTTTTTCGCCTTACTCACTGTGTAAAAACCCCAAAAATGTTTATCTCAATATGAGTTATTTTTCTCCTATTATGGACAATATAATTTTGGGTCTAAACCTTTTTTTTTGTTTTTTGAAAAATAGGTTGTCATCTTCCTATGCGATAATATACTTATGTGGTTGTTGATATGAAACCATGGGTCCACATGGAAACCTGATGAGATTCCATGTCACCTTTCCAACCACTCTAGCCTTGTCTCCTATATCCGGGATCCGACTTTTAATAAAAAGTTCACTTAAAAGGAAGTTTTGGATCTTCAGACTTCTAGATAGTCAAGTTTCTACACGCTCGGTTCCACATATGAAATTTGGGTTTTCATGAAACTCACTTAAAAGGAAATATTGGATCCTCTTGGTCCATCCAGATTCAGGTTTCATTAAAAATTAACTTAAAATAGTTTTTTAGATCTATGGATTCGAGGTTCCTTGTGTCCACATTCCACATCTGAATCCATATTTTGTTTAAAAAAGAATTTAAAAGAATTCATGGATTTCCAAATCCCGGGATAGACACAATTTAAAATGCGCTAAGGTTCTTCTCATACCTAACATGTACACCTGGCACCCCATCATTTGTCCACATGGTGCCCACCTATTTTCTTCGAGGATGGTTTGATCGCATCTCGCACCCTTGCTCTGGTGCACAAAATTGCACGTCCGCCCGATTGGACAATGAAGATCAAGGAGTGATCAATGGTCGAGATCAATCATGGAAGTTTTAATAGAAGGGGGGTTAACGACACCATAAAGGTTCTAACATAACGAGGTTCCATCCATATCTATATCCAACTTTTCAAGAAAAGGTTAGTTAAGGAAATTTTTTGATTTCCAGATTTTTAGATGGTGGATGTTCCATTGGTCAAGGTTCCCATCCGACATCCATGTTTTCACAAAAGGTCTCTTAAAAAATATTTTTTGTATTCCTAGACCTTTGGATGGACACAGTTCCAGCTAGTCAGGGTTCTTGTATCTGAATCCGAGTTTTCATAAAAGGTCACTTAAAAATATTTCTGGATCTGACTGCTTGAATTCCCCTACCACAATTTCTTCCACCACCACCTACCACTGTGTCCCTGTCAAGGAAAACTACCATTGTGGATCTTTCCTATCATGGCCATGTGTATTACATGTCATCAGGACGTCGATGTATGACAAAGTATTCATAAATTTTTCAATTGTTTTCTCAATTTCATGATTTTTTTTTAAATTTTCAAGAAATGCTTTGGCCTCCCAAGTACCCATTGGCCCAACCTCCATGCATAAGCTAACATCTCAACACAAAATAAACCCATATATCCTAAGCATTGCAAACCATGCTCTGATACCAATTTGTAACATACATGATTACCAACAAACCCGAATGTTTGCTCAAATGCCAATCTAAAATGTACCCACTTCCTAGGTACCTGTAAAATTTTCCTTCGTGGGTTGATTCTAATTTTTTTATATTATTTCATGAAAAAAGAAATGTGATAATGCACATGTAGTAACCAAGAAACATACAATACTGTAAAATAAATATTTGAAATTCCATGCACAACAATTAACAACAACAAGCATATCATAATTCATCACAAAGATAATTTAAATACAACGGAAATAATATAAACACAAAGAAACACATAGAGAACATATCTTTATGAGTTAGTTCACCAACTAGCTGCAGATGTCGAATGTTCCACCCAATATTGGACATTATTGTTCTAAATCTCTCAACATCAATTCACCCTCGAATCTAGGATCTTAATACACAAGGACGAGTCCTAGGATGACTCCCAGTTTCCCAAACTAGTAAACAATCATCTCTCAAAATTTTCTCAACCACACAACAATCCTAGTTTACCATTTCTCTTCCACTTCATCCTACACAACCCAAAGAAAATGAACCCCCTTCACTATCACATAGCCCTCAAGGTATCCATCTCTTTCTAGGGCCCCAGTGCTACTGGTTAGGAAATATCAATGTTGGAAACTCCAAATATCCTCAACTATGGACAATACTTTCACAATTGTCAACCTTCCCATGCACACAAGAATCAACTGAGCTAACGTCCCATGGATTGTAACGTCCCCGTTCACCCATGGTCGGGCCACGCTATGCTAGAGAACCCTTTCCTTCTCTCTGCAGAACATACTGTAACATACCGAGCATCTAACTAAGCTATGCCACATAAATTTTTCGAACTGCATGCAATTAAAACATATACACACAGAGCTCTTGCGGAAACATATATATACAACGTAAAACATACAAATACCTTTGTAAATGCATGGATTCACATGGAAATAACAGTAAACGTATGCATGCATCATATGCAGGTAATACCCATAAATATAAAGACAACTGTAAACACGCATAGGATAAACCCATAAAAATAAACACGTAAATGACAATGCAACATGTAAATTTATCACACAGTTGACACTTATCTTGGTAAGAATATCACCAACTGCGTGCAAACCTTCCATGAACCTCCCAACTTTAGACTACACTGCTCATCACTCTCAGCAGTGGGTCACCCCTGAGCTGGGACTAAACTCCACCTGGCCAAAGGGATTCCTAACCAGGCTAATGGTTTATAGACAATAGGAAAGACTCAGTCACAGGTGCTCACTCAACTAATAGCCTACAATCCCTCATTCCCCACATGCCTGTCCCACCCTAGGAAGTGTTCCCCTTCTCTGCTCAACAGTCCTTCAGCTACTCCACTCCCTTTCTGGGCTTCAACAACAGGCTGGATAGGAAGCCTCAGATCCCTGCAGATGTAGTTTAGCACATTCAGGAAATCAATCCCCAACAATTATCTCACCCAGAGAGAAATCGCTCACGGGCCTGACAACTCGCCTCTTCAATATCCCACGGGCCTGACAACCTACTTCTTCATTCCATCTCCCAATCTAACCAGCTACACAAACTGTATGGCTATGGATACATGTTCAGATACAATGACGTGAAGGTACGAAAGATAGCTCCATGGGTGTGTGAATGCTCATGGATGATTTTCTAGATGACTGAAATGATGGAAGGAATCATTGATGAATGATGGAAGGAATCATGGATGAATGATAAAAAATGAACTAAGTCTCAACAATATGATGCATGTCCCCAACTTGACACTTGTCATGTTGGAAGCTACTTTGGCCCACTTGTCCCCAACTTTGGAACTTAGGATAAAATAATTATCCAGACTTTATACTTTAAGAAACATTAATATAATATTCATTTTTGGCTTAAGCTCCCTAGGTTAGCCCTTTTCCTTAAATTTTATCCTCTCCCTTTCCCTAACTAGTGGAGTTTAGTCCCCCATCTCTTTTATCGTGGTCGGTCTGCACGCAACGATGTATTTTATATTAATGATGATACATGTACAAAATAGGTGCACTGGCCTTTAAAATCTAGGCTCTCCGGCCTAATCAAAACATAACCATCCTAAATTATAATAACTAGCTCATCAGCCTATAAAACATAGCATATACACAAAGTCTCCCTGGCCTCAAAATCATGCGCACTTAAGTTACTGCGCATGGTATCCTTGAATGTGTACACTTCATCATTTTACTGCATAGTACATGCGCGCACTATGCCATGAAAGGTTCATACAAAAATGATATCAATAATCTCACCAACTTAAGCACATTTGCATATACATTTACAATTCGGTTCGGCCTAGGGATATTACAATCCCCTCCCTTTATTTATGCATTGTCCTCAGTGCATCATGTACACATATACAACAAAATTTTAAACATCCTAAAAAAGATGCGAGTATTATGCCCGCATTTCATCCTCATGATCCCAAGTAGCATCCTCAGGACCGTACCAGGTCCATTAGACCTTTACAAGCCCTATGGCTCGATTCCGGAGCTGTTTGATTTTCCGGTCCATAATGCGTATTGAATGCACTGTAGGTTGTTAGTTGAGTGAGCACCTGTGACATAGTCTTTCTTGTTGTCTATGAGCCATTAGCCTAGTTAGGAATCCATTTTCCCTAGTGGAGTTTAGTCCTATCTCAGGGGTGACTCACTGCTTAGAGTGATGAGCAGTGTAGTCTAAGGTTGGGAGGTTCATGGAAGGTCTAAACGCATTTGGTGATGTGTCAATTGTGTGATAAATTTACATGTTGCATTCTCATGTACATGTTTATTTTTATGGGTTTATCCTATGTGTGTTTATAGTTGTCTTTATATTTATGGGTATTCCTGTATATGATGCATGTACGTGTTTACTATTATTTCAGTGTGAATCCATGCATTTAAAGATGTATTTGTATGTTTACATTATATATATATATATATATATAGAGAGAGAGAGAGAGAGAGAGAGAGAGAGAGAGAGAGAGAGAGAGAGATTTCTGCAAGAGTTCTGTGTGTATATATTTTAATTGCATGCAGTTCGAAAAATTGATGTGGCATAGCTCAATTGGATGTTGGGTATGTTACAGTATGTTCCGCAGAGAGAATGAAAGAGTTCTCTGGCATAGTGTGGCCTGACCATGGGTGGTCAGGGATGTTACAATATGGTATTAGAGCTTCAGTTTTCAACACTGATCCTGGATGGGCTGAGCAAGTTGAGTTGAAATGAAATTTCACAGAGGATTGATTTCAAAGTGGCCAAATTTCAAATCACAGAGCGTCCATGGTAAATTTTAGAAGCAAAGATGCGGAATTGGGAAAAGCCCCAATTTTTGTTGTTAAATTCATGAGAAAATGGAGAAATTAGGCCAAGTGGTGAGATATTATTGATTTAATATTTGTTCTAGCAAATTCAGACTGGGAATTGGTCGAATTTGAAGTTACAGTGAAGCCATGACAGTTGGAGCGAGTTTTATAATTAAAAATTCTCAATTCGTGACTTGAATTTGGGAAAAATCTATTCCAACAATGTCAAAACCACAACGATTTGTTGTTACAGAGGTTGAATTGGTGTTATTGGGGTGAAATTGAGAAAATTTCATAGTTGCAGAATATCTATGGTAAATTGGGGAAAAAGTTAGAAAAAAGCCCCAATTTCTCTAGCGGAATTCACAAGGAATTGATGTGCATAAAAATGAATGTACGTAGGTGGGCGCACTAAAAATGCATGGTGTGCAGTGAAAAACTTGTGATATGTAAAAATTGGGCACTGTGCGGAAAAATGTTAGTGTGCAAGTGCGCGCACTAAATTTTGGCAACGTGTAGAAAAATGTTGGTGTGCGAGTGCGCGCGATAAATTTAGCATTGCGCAGTGTGGATAGAGTGATGCATGCGTAATACTAGCGCGGTGTGCATATGCATGAAAAGTTGCATACGGTGTGCACACACACAATAATGGCACATGTGGTGTGCACATTATTGGCAAAGCACAAAAGAGTTTGGTTGGCTCGCGCGCAATGAAGGGATATGTTGTCGCGCGATAGTTTTGTTAATGGTGCGCGCAGAGTATTGGTCCGTGGTGAGGGTATACTAAACTTTTGCATGGTGCAGCACGTAGAAGTAAATGTGCACGAAATATCAGGGCACGATACAAAAATTGTGCGCAACAGGTATTAGTATAGAAACCAAAACTGTGCGCAGTGGATATTGGTGCACGACACAAAAGTAGTGTGTGCAAGTTATTAGCATGACATAGAAGTGATGCATAATGGTTATATGTGTGGGGAGCACGAATTACATCGTGGTGTTGCTGCGTATTCTAAATATGGGTGTGTAGGTTGAAATTGTGCGCACGAATTCATTTGGAAGGCGAACAACAACAAAAAACCATTGATTTTCTGCAATGTTTTATATCATTTGAATGTCATCTTGTTACAACGCGTTTTTGAGGCCCTTAAGAGCATTTTCAGCTATTCAAAAACCATGAGAACAAAGTGTGCCAAGGCACACTTTGTGTCTGCATCTCAAATAAAAGATCTCAGAGATATCTTTCTATTGGTGTAAACCGTTCGTCAAACAGAGCCTTTATGAGAAAGTTAAAGCACAAACAATGGAGGGTAAACTTTAAGACCCATCTAACTTCAAAGATCCATAACTTTATGCTCCGAAATCATATTGAGGCACAGGAGTAGTGAATGGAAAGCTATTGAACCATAGAAGACAGTCCAAGAACTCAATTAAATTTTTGGGCATGTTAAACATGTTTAATATGGAAAATAAGGTACATGTAGCATTCTAAACCAAACACACGAATTGGCCTAGAACTTCAGCGAGTTGTAACTAGCAGCCAAGAACACAGAAAAGGGTGAAAATTTGACATAGTGTCCAAAATACGTATATGAAGAAACCCAATTGAGATTATATGAAAAATACAATGGAGTAGGTGCAAAATTGCATAATTACAATGCAGAGTTGCGCCAAGTTGAAGAACGAACATAAAAATTAATGGACAATTTTTAAATAGCCATAAATTTATGCTCAAGAATCAGAATTGAGCATGTGAGAATGCGTTGGAAAGGTATTGAACAGTGGAATCTAAATATCTACCTAGAAAATTGATCTGGGCATTCAATTTTTCAGGAAATCAGAAGAAATAATTCTAATATATTTTGAACCAGAATGGTTCATATTTTCATGAAATTGTTGAAACAGTTAGTCTGACAAATATTTTGCAGAGTTAACAACAACTAGATCAGATCAAGATCAACACAGAGTCCATAGTAATGGAAGAGGAACAGGGTACTTACAGTCAGGATGATGATATTAGAGGGATGGATGTCCATTTGGGCACTGAAGGAACAAACTCCAATGGACATGGAGAAGGAAGGGATGGAAACATGAATATGGTAGAGACCATTAAAAATTTGCAGAAGGATGTCCAAAGCCATAAAGTTGATAATGAAAGGATTATGAGAGGCAAGGAGCAGCAGGATGACTTCAACATGAATTTATTGCAGAGCTTGAACATAATGGAAAATAAATTGGATAAGGAGAGTGGCTCAAGCAAATCAGGAAGTCGCGAGTCTCCTGATGAGAAAAGAAGAGCAAGAAGTGTTAGTAGACATAACCATCACTCCTCGAGGCATTCAAATAAGAGAGTACACAATAGCTCAAGTCCATCCCCTATCAGGAAGCATAAGAGCTCTAGGGTTGATGAACCGCGAGGAGAAATGAACAAAATCAAACCTCCTACATTTGATGGTGAGCACAAGAAAGATGAAGATGCAGAAACATGGTTACTGGGCACGAGAAAGTATTTTCAATTGCATAATTATTCATCTCATGCAGAAGGTAGAATTTCCATCTATCAACTCAAGGGAAAGGCATCCATGTGGTGGGATCAGCTTGTGCAGGTGCAACACATTAAAGAGAAAAGTGTTACTTGGAGGGAATTCAAGAAGTATTTTGAGAAGAAATACTTGAATAAGAGATATTATGACAAGAAAATGAAAGAGTTCTTTGAACTCAAGCTTGGAAGTATGATCATAGATGAATATGAAAGAAGGTTTTTAGAACTGTTGAAGTATGTCTCTTTCATCAAGGATGAGACAATTAAGATTCAGAGGCATTTTAGTGGATTGCCATCATTTATCAGTGAAAAAATACAGTATGATGATCCCAAGACATTGGAGGAGACCATAAGGCGAGCTAAATGCCTATATGATTAGCAAAATAAAATCAAGGCCAACTTTCCAAAAATCTTGGGAAGACAAAAAGAAATTCAAGGTGGATCAGAGGAAGAAGGGATCTAAGCCACCATACTTCAGAAATAATACTCATGGAAAACCAACTTCTAGAGAACCCAGAATGATTGAGACAGGGAGTCAAAGGCCAAGGCAACCACCTATTCAATGTTGGGGTTGTAAAAGGGATCATATGTTCAGAGATTGTCCTCATAGAGGTGAAAAAGTGAGGAATGTTCACAATGTACAACAAGATGAAACAATGGAGGACATGGGCAAAAATGTACCAAGGATCTATGCATCCCTAGAAAAAAAGAAAGTAGAGTATCAGTCACATATGATTGAAGTGGAAGGTATGATCAACAACCAAACCAATGTTATTTTAATTGATTCAGGAGCTAGCCATAGTTATATAGATCCTAAGATGGTGGAAAGTTTTCATTTTCCAAGAAGCAAGCATGGAAAATCTTGGTTGGTGCAGGTGGATAACACAGACAAAAGAAAAGTTAATGAGATGGTTAAGTCATGCCTTATGGACATGAATGGACTGAACACCAGGGCAAATTTGAACATCTTGCCTTTAGGTTCCTATGACTGTCTAATTGGATTGGTTGGACAAACATCATGCTATTCTAGACTGTCATAACAAGGAATTTACTTGCTTGGATGAGGAAGGGAACCTAAGGAGAGTGCAGGGAATTCCCAGGGTAGTAACGATCAGAGAAATTTCAGCATTGCAGCTGAAGAAATGTTACAGAAAAGGGTGTCAAATATTTGCAGCACATATGGAAGAGATACCTAAAGATAAGGTGTCGAATTTGAAAGATTATGCAATCCTGGAAGAATTTGAAGATGTGTTCAGGGAGGTACCAGAACTGTCCCCAAAGAGAGCTATTGATTTATCTATAAATTTAATGCCCGGAGCATCTCCAGTGTTAAAGACTCCTTACAAAATGAGTACACAAAAGTTGAAGGAGTTGCAAATGCAACTTGAAGAACTTCTGAAGAAGGGGTATACACATCGAAGTGTGTCACCTTGGGGTGCCCCAGTCTTGTCCGTGAAGAAGAAAGATGGGAAATTAAGATTGTGCATTGATTTCAGACAGTTGAATAAAGTAACTATAAAGAACAAGTATCCTCTGCCAAGAATTGATGATCTCTTTGATCAATTGAAGGATGCCAAGATATTTTCAAAGATAGATCATGAATCTGGTTACCATCAGGTAATAATTAAAGAGGAAGATATCAGCAAGACCGCCTTCAAGACAAGGTATGGTCATTATGAGTTCACAGTGATGCCTTTTGGGTTGTCAAATGCACCAGTTGTTTTCATGTGTTTAATGAATGGTGTTTTCCGAGAATATTTAGATAAGTTTGTCATTGTTTTTTTAGATGACATTATTATATATTATAAGTCAGAAGAAGAACATGAGCATCATTTGAGGATGGTGTTGCAAGTACTAAGGGAGCATCAGTTGTATGCCAAGTTGAGCAAGTGCTCATTTTATCAAAAGCAAATTCATTATTTGGGACATATCATTTTAAAGGATGGGATAGCAGTGGATTCTAAGAAGATAGAAGACCTTAGAGAATGGTCAGTGGCAAAGAATGTGACAAAGGTTAGATCATTCATGGCCCTTGCAGGCTACTATAAGAGATTCATTGAACGATTCTCAAAAATTGCACACCCAATCACTTCCTTGCAAATAAAGGGTGTGAAGTTTCAGTGGACATTGGATTGTGAAAAGAGTTTCCAACACTTGAAGAAATTATTAACTAGTGCTCCAATACTAAGGATTGCAGACCCAAATGAAGACTTCATTGTATGCACAGATGAATGTAAATAAGGACTTGGTGGATTCCTCACTCAAAATGGATTTGTTATATTTTATGAATCAAGGAAGTTGAAGGAGCATGAAAGACACTATGCCACTCATGATTTGGAATTGGCGGCCATAGTGCATGCCTTGAGAAAATGGAGACACTACCTCATGGGGAAAATGTTTGAGTTGAGAACAAACCATAATGGTCTGAAATATTTATTTGATCAACCAACTCTAAATTCTAGGCAAAGAAGATGGTTAGAATTTCTAAGTGTATATGAATTTGATATAAATCATATCAAGGGGAAAGAGAACAAATTCGTTGATGCACTCAGCAGAAGAGTGCATGAATTTCATGCTACAACCATTAGCATGTACCGATCATATTTGAAACACTGAATTTTAGAGGCTGCAAAATCAGATTTGCAATACAAGAAATTAGTGGAAAAATTACAAATTCTAAAATTGCAAAGGCTCTTGGAGGTAGCATAAAAATACAAAACGAAAAAATACAGAAACTAGGGAGTCACTCCATAGACATTTACTCTTCAAAAGGGTATTTTCTTTTTTTACATTTTATGTGAATAGGAGAAAAAAATTCTAATACAAAGGTATAAAATGTTATTCAAATATTAATTTGTTGGCAATGAAAAATAATAAAAAGTATAATTTTCCAAAAACGAAAAAGAGGGAAGCATACATTTTGTGTAGATGGATTGGATCATGATGGTATAATTCGCTTTTGAAAATATTATATTGAACACTAAATTAGGATTGCAAGAGTGTGTGAGAGAATTCTGAGTGGTTTATGGTATTGATATTTACCTGGAACCCTATGGGTCCTTAGACGAGATCATCCATGTGGTTGAGTATTTTCTTGCCTTGTAATATTGGAGAGTTTTCATGAGGAATAAAATTCATGAGCAATAAAATAGAAACTTAGGTGAATGTTTCCCCACATTAGGGTTTTACCACATAAATGCTTGTCTCTCTCTTTTGTCTCTCTTGGTTCTTGCTTTCTTTGATTTAGTGTTTATTGATGCATGCTTAGGAGTTTAAACCAATTGGATTTCATTATATGTTATTTCATATTTATCAGATCTCATGAAAGGCCTCAACATCTAAGAAACCTTGGCATGCACCTAGGGCCGAAAACAAGGCTTGGGAAGTAGAGAATTTTTATCAAGACCTTTTCCTAGAATCTAGCAGGCAACATGTAGAGGAGATGGAAAATAAAATCAAAGGTAGAAGACAGATCCTAATGGATTCCCAAGTCTTGAAGGAAGTTGAAATATGTGTGAAAGACCCAATGTATTGCAAAACCTGAGAGATAAAATATTCTGGGATTACAAATATTCATTAGATGGACAGGGTAATCATTGCTCGGGCCTTAGACAAACAACACAAGGAGAAATATGACATTCTGCATACCATTAGGATCTTTGAAGGAAAATTAGAGACTCTATGTAAGGTATTCTTTGAGATTCACATTTTAGTTACTCAGGTGGTGTAAGGTAGTCTTTGAGATTAACATTTTAGTTACTCGGGTGGTAGGGGAGAAGATTGGAAAAAAGAAAGGGGAGCACCCTCTTGAATTAGTGGGAACCCACTCCAACCCAATTGAGATCAATGATTATCCTCAACCATCTAGAATCACACAAGAGGATGTTGAAATGGATACTTGACAGTGAGAGGGGGGGTGAATCAGTGTCACAAAACTTTGGACAATTTTCCACTTTTCATAAATTAACTAAACAACATATATTTATTTGATTTTCTCA
>JASDQU010243501.1:86443-110694 GCA_032191745.1 Picea mariana
TTTATTTTTTTAGTTGAGTATTTGCAAACGTGATATTCACATTACAAGATTTTAAAATATTAAATAATAAAATACATCTATCTGTTACTATATCATTATATTTAAAACAATTAATTTATTATTAATATTAAAATAAAAACATATTTTTAAAACAATATACTAAATTAAAATATTATTTTATTTTTTTAATTGTATTTTATGGAAATCTATCTCATCATTTCAAACCATAATAAATGGATGTTTCAAGAATGCAATCCCTCTCGACCGAGGGCATTAAAAATACAAATCCTAAGAGAATAAAAACAACCGAACCCGTTGTTCTAACGTTGTCCAGGTCTCGCGATAGATCTGCTAAGAACAAGTCACCTCTTCTCTGTTTCTTAACAAAAAAATACAAGTCGATTCAATTCAAATAGAGCATGAAATTCACGTGCGTCTTGGTGGATTCAAACCGGCACGATGCACGTCCATCTTTCCTCCGGTTGTTGTTTAGCGTTGGGTCAATTTGTGGACAGTTGTCTTGTAGTAGAAACGAAGCAGGCACCGGGCAGGGGCATAGGCTGGACTATTTTTAAGTTATTATCTGTTTTATTTTTTAACAAATTGTTGAGGTTATTATTTATTTTATTTTTTTACTATTTGTTCATTACACAAGCTCCTAGACTCAATTTTTCATTACAAAGGATGTTTGAGGTACATGTAGAACTGACCAAGTTTATAAATATCTTTTTATTTTTTAAGTTTTTTCTATTCGACTATTAACCGAATGTATAGATATGTATATTGTGTCCAAACTAGTTATGATTGTAAACAACAAAAGGCCTATGAAGCTAAATACCAAGGATGCTAGACAACCATAAAGGATAAAACTGAACTTCTAAACAAGAAAAGATCCATACATATGCTCACCGAAAAAGATTGAGTCGCTTTCAGTGATGGAAGTGGGGCACTTATGGAGAAAGCGAGGAGGTGTTGGACTTGAGTTTTGTATCTAGAGAACACCCATCTTGTACCATTCCACCCCAAGTAGCTTGGAAAGTAATAACATTTTGTTTAACAAGCCAATAAACCATTGAACCATTGTTATGAGTAGTGTGTTTTGATTTTTCAAAGCCTCTAGATGTTGTCTAAATTTCCTATAGTCCTCGTCTTTTGTTAGGGACCTAACCTACCTAACCCTTTTGTGAGTAGAATAATATATTTCTATGTAATAAAGGTCAATACTAATAAGGCCTAGAAATAAGGAGGAATAAGTCAATTGTAAGAAGACCTAATAGAAGTTTCCGCTTCTAAAAGGATCTTCCTTTAGATTGTTCTTTTAGATTGATAGATTTAGTATAAATAAGAGTAGAGGGTATGAGAAGTTTTTTCTTGGAAAATTATTGTAATAGAGCTCTGCTTTGTTGGAGGTTTCCCCCTCGAAGAGACAAGTGAACATTGTTTCCTATCAATAAAGGTATAATTATGGTGTGTGGTTCCATATAATTTATTGTTCCATTGTTATCTTTGCAATATTTTCGTATTATGTTTCTATCTCGGTATTATTCTTTGCATTATTTCTCTATTATGCTAATATAATAGATCTGGTACCTTACAAGTGGTATCAAAGCACTTTCCTCGGCATAAAATTGTGGGTTGATTTTTTTCTAGGGTAGAGACGTATTCCGGCAAATACAAGAGGTACTCAAGAGCACATTTGTTGGCCACCCTTGTAACCCTTGTTGGTATGCCTTCGAGTGGTAGCGCATCAGACAATACCTGTATACGGATCGAACTAGATCTCCTGAAGCCCTCTGTAGATAAACCGATCGGTCGCCTGATTGTTATAGTGCCACTAAGAAGAACACTCAGAAAGATACTCTCTAGTACCTAGGTAGTCGAGTAGTACAAATAAGGGAATGGTCTAGCCTTCTTAGTTGGTGCCCTGGGATATTGGGTTGAGTACTACTGTTGGACCGCGCACATATATTAGAGAGATATAGCACAGGGAAAACCCTTGTCTGTAGAAACCCTAAATACCCTAACCCTTGGGACGGAAACAAAAATAGAACAGACAAGATCTATTGCCGCGCAATTGTGCCTTCTTCATTCTGGTTGTGAAATTACTACACATTTTTTCCTGTTAAGCATTTGGGCATTTCGTCACTACAGTATTATTCAGGCCAAAGTATAACTCCGCAGGAGTAAAAAAAACGAGTATAGTGGTCCTATTGACACACTTATTTGGGACCTATCCCCTTTTCTCCCTAATCGCAGTCATACCATTCTTTGTTAATCTTTTTTTTTTTTTCTTTGATCAGTGGACCTGAACCCTTCTCAGCCTCCCTATTTTTCCACCTATTCCAAATTATATTTCCCTTCTCGCCCTGATCGTCATGGTACCTATCACTTATAAGTCATTTTTTGTGGTCCCACCCACCCATTTTTCCTTACCCGCACTTCCCCTCTCCAAATGGCCACCACTCGCAACTAAGACCTGGAAGCTTCCATTAATCACGTGACATCTAAGATTGGCTCTACCAATTCCCACCTTGCACAATTCAAGGCCCAAGTCAACCACAAATTTGACACCATGGAAGCCAACTTCATGAACCAATTCAATACCCTCTAGTCTGCTGCCAACCAGTTGTTGAACCGCCCTTCAATCCTTCCTCCTCGAACCAACCCGATGTTGTTGATTCCTCTCATTCTCTACATTTTCAATCTAAATCCTTTCAGTCTAACCCATGTCTTCCCTGCATCGAGGTTAACAAATTTGATGGCTTCGGTCCTATGGGTTGGGTCATTCAAATGGAACATTATTTTTCTCTGCATGGTATTACTGATGAGTTGGCCAAACTTAGCTATAATTTCTTTTATCTAGATCATGAACGATGGCAATGGTGGCAATGGAATAAAAATTCACGTCAGGGGTATATTGCCTCGACCCGGTTTGTTGCAGTGCTCTATGACCGCTTTGAAATTGATACCCACTATCTCGATCGTTTGACCAATTTGAAATAGTCAGGAACAGTGGAAGACTTTATAACTACTTTTGAGCATTTGGCCTTTCGAATCGAGGTTATCTCGGATGCTTTCTTCCGTGAATTCTTTATTAGTGGCCTAAAGGATGAAATATGATCCTAGGTTCTCATGGCTTGCCGTCAGACTTGGTTGGAAGCTACTAAACGTGCTAAAGAGGTCCAACAAGTTGTTTTTTCCTAGAAAAAAAAAACCCTATTTTGTGCCTCTCCCTCGACCCACTAATCATAACCCCCCTGTCACTCCCCTCAAGGTCTAGAAATTAACTAGGGATGAAATGGTTGAACACCAACTGAAGGGTCTTTGCTATAATTGTGATGAAAAATATTTTATGGGGCACAAGTGTAAGGAACAAAAACTCTTTATGGCCATTTCCGAAGATGTTCTTGATGAATATGTGACAGTTCCACTTGTTGAAGAGATCTCCCTTCCTGATGCTACCCAGGAGCCCACTGACCCACTTGAAGTTGAACCACTCATTTCCTTGCATGCCCTCACTGGCTTCTCTTCTCCACAAATCCTCAAGCTCATTGGATATATTGAGAATATGAAGGTCATCATCCTTGTTAACAGTGGTAGCACCCACATTTTTATTCATCGTCGCATTGCCCAGGAAACCAATTACTATATTCATGATGTCAATAATTTTCAAATCATGATAGCCAATGGTGGGTCCATGAAATTTGGTGGGCGTTGTGAAAATATATGTCTTCAAATTGGACATTACCACCTGAAATCTCATGTGTTTTCCATTGAAAGGGGAAAGTGTGACATTGTGCTAGGTGTTGAATGGTTACGCACTTTGGGTTCCATTCTTATGGATTTTAAGGAATTAACCATGCAATTCCAACAAGAGGGACAAAGGTATCACTTCCAAGGTCTCACAGTTGGTTCTCTTGATATCATCAGTTCCCATTGCATGGAAAAGATCCACAATAAAGGCCACTCCGGTATTATTGCTCAACTCCATTCTATTCACGTCATTGAGACACCCTCTGTGCATCTTGACCTCCAAGTTATTCTCTCCAAACAACAAGTTGTTTTCTCCACTCCTCAGGGAATTTCGTCTTCTCATGGTGTTCATGATCATTCCATACCCCTTGTTCCTAGCAGTCTTCCTCCCAATGTTCACCCTTATCGTCATCCCTTTGCCCAAAAGAATGAAATTGAGAAAATAGTGTAGGAATTTCTACAAGCAAGTGTTATCCGCCCTAGTACCAACCCTTATTCTTATCCTGTGGTCATGGTACTTAAGAAAGAAGGTACTTGGCGCATGCGTCCTAACTTTCGTGCCCTCAATAAACTCACCATCAAGGACAAGTTTTCCATTCCTATCATTGATGATCTCTTGGATGAGTTGAGTGGTGCTCAGTGTTTCACTAAACTTGATCTGCATTATGGCTACCACCAAATACGTATGCAAGACGCTGACATCCCCAAGACTTCCTTTCGAACTCATGAGGGTCACTATGAGTTCTTGGTCATTCCCTTTGGCCTGTGTAATGCCCCCTCCACCTTCCAAAGCCTCATGAATCATGTCTTCTGACCTTTTCTCTGTCATTTTGTCTTAGTTTTCCTTGATGATATTCTCATCTATAGTAAAACTTCGCAATTCCATCTTGCCCATGTGGATCAAGTTCTTCATCTACTCTCTCAGCAATAAATTTTCCTCAAACACACTAAATGTTCCTTTGGCACCTCGAAAGTCGTGTACTTGGGTCATATTGTTGGCAAGGCTGGTGTCAGGGTGGATCCTAAGAAGATTGAAGCAATGCAGGATTGGCCTCTCCCTAAGACTATCAAAAGCTTGCATGGTTTTCTGAGTTTAACCGGCTATTATCGCAAGTTTTTTCATAATTATGGAAAGATTTCGGCACCTCTCACTGCTTTACTTAAAAAGAATTCTTTCACTTGGACTCCTGCAACTAATCTGGCCTTTCAAGCATTAAAGGCAGCTATGTGCACTGCTCCAGTCTTGGCCCTTCTTGA
This sequence comes from Picea mariana, assembly GCA_032191745.1. Lineage (NCBI taxonomy): Eukaryota > Viridiplantae > Streptophyta > Pinopsida > Pinales > Pinaceae > Picea > Picea mariana. The sequence continues at coordinate 91,454 of JASDQU010243501.1, forward strand.
TTTCACAAAGACCTTTGTCCTAGAATGTGATGCCTCCAAGAGAGGAATTGGAGCAGTCTTTATGAAAGAGGGCAGACCTTTGGCCTTTACCAACAAACAATTGTCAGAATGCCATTTGGGCCAATCAATCTATGAAAAGGAAATGTTGGTTATTTTGCATGCAGTGGATCTTTGGTGCCCTTATCTCTTGGGGCAACGCTTCCAAATTAAGACAGATCATCAAAGCCTCAAGTATTTTCTGGAGCAATGACCTTCCTCTCTAGAGCAACAAAAATGGGTAACTTAGCTCTTTGGATATGATTATGAGATCATTTACAAGAAAGGTAAAGAAAATTTGGTTGTTGACTCTCTTTCTCGAAAATATAAAGATGAAGGGTCCCTGCTCTCCCTATCCTTCATTGTACCAAATTGGCTCCAAGCTAATTGCCAAGAATGGCTACAAGATCCTAAAATTTCACATCTAATCCAACAATTGCAAGGCAATTCTCTAGTTTCCCTTGGGTACTCTTGGCACAATGATGAGCTTCTCTACAAAGGTTGTTTGTATTTAAGTAAAAAGTCACAACTTAAATCCACGGTGCTTTATGAGCTTCATGCTACTCCCACAAGTGGGTACTCATGGTTTAATAAAACCTATGGCAGGGTCAAACGTTCTTTTTTATGGGATTGTATGAAAAATGACATTCTCACTTTTGTGGAAGAATGTGATGTTTGTCAATGTAACAAGGGAGAAACAATCAAAACCCCTGACACACTCCAACCGCTTCTGATACCGCCTGCTATTTGGAGAGACATCTCTATGGATTTCATTGTGGGATTACCTAAATCAAGAAATAAGTCAATCATCATGGTGGTAGTTGATCGTCTTTCCATGTATGCTCATTTTTATCCTCTTCAACATCCATTTACTACATCCACTGTGGTTCAACGTTTCATGGATCATATCTTCAAGCTTTATGGCATGCCTCATTCTATTGTTTCTGATCGAGACCTTACTTTCACCAGCAATTTTTGGTAAGAACTGTTAGGCTACAGGGAACCCAATTGCATCTCAACACCGCCTATCATCCCCAGATTGATGGTCAAACTGAAGTTGTCAACAAGTGTTTGGAGACCTATTTGTGGTTTTTCTCCTCTAAAAGGAAAAATCAATGGGCTCAATGGTTACCATTAGTTGAATGGTGGCATAACACTTCTTACCATACCGCTACTCGCATGACTCATTTTGAAGCAGTATATGGAAAAAATCCCCCTTATGTCCTCTCCTACATGCCAGGTGTCTCGAAGGTTCATGCAGTTGACCAAACACTTATAGTTTGAGAAGCTATTCTCCATACCATCAAAGAGAATTTGGTCATGGCTCAGAATCGCATGAAGAAACAAGTCGATCAAGTTCGCTCAGAACGTCAATTTGTTGAAGGAGACCAGGTATTTCTTCGACTGCAACCTTATAAACAAACTTCACTTAAGGCCGAACACTGTCAGAAACCGGTGCCCAAATTTTATGGTCCTTATACAGTTCTCAAGCGCGTGGGACAGGTGGTCTATCAGTTATCTTTGCCTAGTTCTTCTAAGCTCCATCATGTCTTTCATGTCTCCTTCTTAAAGAAGATGATTGGAAGTAAGTGCCAAACTCAAACCAACCTTCTCGAGTTGGATGAAGAAGGATCCATTTGGTTGCAACCACAAGCAGTTTTGGACTAGTGTGAGTGTCATCTTCGTCGGCGCACCATCAAGGAAGTGTTAGTCCAATGGAAAGATACAACTCCTACAGATGCCACCTGGGAGCTTACTAACATTCTGCAACAATTTCCTCATCTCAAGCCTTGAGGACACGACTGATTTTAAGGGAGAGGGCATGTTAGGGACCTACCCTACCTAACCTCTCAAGTGGGTAGAATAATATATTTCCATGTAATAAAGGTCAATATTAATAAGGCCTAGCAATAAGGAGGAATAAGTCAATTGTAAGAAGACTTAATAGAAGCTTCCGCTTCTAGAAGGATCTTCCTCTAGATTGTTCTTTTGGATAGATAGATTTAGTATAAATAAGAGTAGAGGACATGAGAAGTTTTGTCTTGGAAAATTATTGTAATTGAACTCTGCTTTGCTGGAGGTTTCCCCCTCGAAGAGGCAAGTGAACATTGTTTCCTATCAATAAAGGTATAATTCTAGTGTGTGGTTCCATATAATTTGTTGTTCCGCTGTTATCTCTACAATATTTCCATATTTTGTTGCTATCTCAGTTTTATTCTCTGCATTATTTAGCTATTCTACTAATATAATAGATCTGGTACCTTACATCCTTTGGAAGCATTCCTTAAGCTACTATGGTATCAATGTGTGAGTATAACTCCAAAGTCCTATAGAATTTGGATTCCCTTGTTCGTGTACATCCAATGTTTGTAATGATATCCCCCACCTATGCATCGACCTCTTCATCTTCTTGGGCATCCCAAACAATCTTCACATCTTCTTCTAGAGCCATCATGGCAGTCTAAGCTTCCTAAGGAACCGACATAGCATAGAACTCTACAGAATCCACCGCGGCCAGGGCTGCATGAATTTGGTAGGCTAGAGTCTTCCTTGGATGAGCAACATGAGGACCAATGGAATTGATCAAGAGAATAATATAAATGTGCTACCTATATAAGATTGAGAAAGCACAAAAATAACCTGAGAAGTGAACCAGAGGTCGAACAAAAGCCAACAACAAGGGTCAAAATGAACCATAGATAGCCCATGTGCCATGCTTAACCAACAAACTAACATCATGATAGGAAGAACATAATGTACAAATATAGCATAACCAATATCAGTCATAAATGGAAACTTAACTATGAAGTGTCTAGAGATCATCCTATCAATCCTTTCCAATCTTCTCTCGCTTCGTGAATTGAATGTTTCTGCATCTATCATAATCTCTCTCACATGGGAGCTACATGTCTCACAAGACAAGACATGTCGCCACCACATCCTCCCCCATTGTCATCCTTCCAATCCAAGGAAACGAAACGCTATGAATATCACCAATATATTAAACACCAAATTAATCAAGGAATGACATGTATTACATGTCCTAGTCATATGTAATTGATATGCTTTAGTGTTAAGGAGGAGAAACATCATCCATAATTCGTTGTGCCTTTTAGCTTGAATGACAAGACACTTATAAAAATGATTATTAATAATTAAAAACAAATTTAGATATGATTTTTTTTTTACTAATAAAATCATTTTTTTTTATCTTTTATATAAAAAGTTAATTTTCCAAAAACTTTTAACAAATATATTATTATAATAATTTTAAATATTAAACTCTTAATAAATATATATTATAATTTCAACTTAACATTTTTAACTCATTTTTAACTCGTTATAACTAGTGTCTTAACTAGTTATAGTACCTTCAAATTGTTAGTCAAAATTCTCAAATTATTTGGAAAACCATTCTCTATCCACAATGGTTGGCACAAAGGCTTCCTCCCTCTCATAGGCCTCATACATTTGCTGGGGGATCTTAAATAGTCGATATCACGAAAGGGATATCACGAAAAAGGGAATTGTTGCAGTGGTGGCTATTGTTAAATCTAGCAAAATCATCGTTGTTAAATGTGGTGCAATATCTTTCAGATTGTTAAGCCTTCAATGTGAAGCCTTCATTGTCCACATTGGCAAATAATCCCTATTGATTTCCTTTCCTTTCTCATTGTGTTATTTTTTTAATGATCATTATTGTAATATGCTCTAATAAAACTCTATATTGTTATTTTTTCAATGATCATTATTGAAATATGCTCTAATAAAACTCTATATTGTTATTTTATTTTAATATTGATTTATATTATTTTTAATTATAATTTTTTAAATTTGAATTTTCTCCAAAAGTCTTAGAATGATGGCTTGCAATTTGAGATTTCAACAACAAAAAATAGAGTAGGTGAAAATACTATCTAATGACCAATCTGTTCATAAATAATTCAAAAGCTAAACATAACACCCACATTGTAAGTTTTGTTTCAAACATTTTTAAATGCATTTACACTTCAATGCAAAAGAATATTACAGTATGGAAATTGGTTTTAATTTCTTCACTTGCAAATAGTATACATATTTTACTATTTTGTTGAAATGAGTGCGACAAAGAACATGCTAAAAGAAATATGTTGTAATGTCCATGTTTTCCATTGGCCAAGTAGTGTGCCTATGTTTTCAATTGGTTAGATAGTTATATAGGTTAAGTTATTATATATATATTTATTAGCAAAGAGTGCATAAGATTTGATTAATATTAGGAAAACCTGTAACTATATGGAGGACTTTAATGGCGATGGTTGTTGGATTTTGGCAGGCTTTGGGATGTTTCTTGAGGATAATGAGTTTTTAAACTACACTAGGATAAGGCTATAATTGAGGTCTTATTTAGCGGGTTTCCCTTGATGGATTTTCAGCAGTTGGAGGCTTTGGGCATCGCATTTTTTAGTGGTGGTTTCTAGTGGCCCTTTGAACCATTATTAAGTTAAACTTTGATAGCGTTGGAGGGCCCATTTGGGTGGAAAGCCATTGTTAAACTAGTTTTTAGTTTCCGTCGGTTTGGAGGTGTCAAGGGTGAACTAATTCTGGAGACTCCGCTATTTTTACAACCAACTGTGGCCTCCTGACCTATTCCTATATTTGACAGGTTCGTTATTGCTCCTTTCTTATCTACCTGTATCTACAATGATACTTTAATTTGGCATTAATTGTTTTCTATTGAACTGGTGGTTACCTTGGCTTTCCCCCCCGAGGAGGTCCCAATGGGAGTTAGGTGGTAGTCACTCCTTAGTTTATTCTAGCTTCCATGACATAAGTTTTTGTTAGCGCACTTTTGAGTGCGGCTAACGAGGAGGCTTGGGAGAAGGAAGGCCTTTTTAATCTGCCTGCAACTCATTTAAACACTGTACAACATCAACTCAGGAGTTATTTCCCTTGGATATGACGCTTCCTTTGACTTCAACTTCACTATGTCGTAAAAGTTTACCACCATTTGCAAATTCTGTTACAGGTTTCTCTACACATGCACCTCATGTGTGTCTAGATGATAGAGAAGTTCTTCTGCGTCCCGACTTTGTTGTTTCGCCACCTTGTGGTGTTGCTAGTATAGTTGCTCCAAAGTCTGTTCCCCGGGTATTTTCTAGAAGGAAACCTTGGCTACCAAACCAGACACGACGAAAAATGGTGCTGGGGGATGACCTTGGCTTGGAGGAAGCAATTACCTTAGCGCTGAATGCTCTGGTCGTGAGGTTTTCTTATTGCTCGTGGTGTACCACTCCTCTCTTTACCTGGGTAAAGACGCACTGACTACCCATTTTGGGTTATGAACCAGAGTTATTTTACCTTCTGAGAGGTTGGTTCGGCTTCAAGTTTCATCCGTTGAATGATGCAACTAATATTCTAGATAGGTTGTGGTCCTATGACGGGGGGATTTTGATGCTCAAATGATGTAGGATATCCTTTGATCTTGCACAAGATTATTTTCAGTTTAGGCACCTCTGGGTTCTCCTACCTGGTTTACCACTTAATCTTTGGAGTGTTAAGGCTCTGATGGCTATAGGGAATGCACTCGGTCGATTTATTAGTGTTGACGAACAATCACTTGGTGCACCTGACAGAAAATTGGGAAGGATATTGGTGGATATTGATATCCACTCGGGTTTGTTGGAGAATCTGGATATACAGTGGAGAGACCAATTTTTTTCTCAAAGGATGGATTACTTGGGTCTTCCCTTCCATTGCATGTATTGCCGTAAGACTGGACATCTGAGAAGTTCTTGTCAGGGTACCGTGGAGGAGGAGGAGTAGGAAAACTCACGACTAAGGAAGTTTCCCAGATGTGACTCTCCTGGCGTGGATTCATTTTCACGGGAAGTCCACCATTCTGAGACCTCAAACTCCCCTACACATTCGGGCTCCGACACACTCACAGGTAAAATCAAAGCTTTCTGCCCCAATTTTTTTTATTCTCTTACGTCTTGGGAAAAGTTAGCATTGGACTCGACAACATAGCTGGGGGTTGTGCCGGTTACTAAGGTTGCCTTCTCTACCTTAGAGGAATTTCCACAAATCCACTTGGGGGATAGGGCTCTGAATGACCCACACAGGAAAAACACTCCTTGGGAGGAGACTAGGATGTGTACTTATGCTACTACCAACACCTTACTTGGGATGGGGACACCCACTTTTAACGTTGTTGAGAATAATGAGGGATCTCAGATGGAGGTTGAGGAGGGGGGAAATAATCCTTCTATTCTCTCGGGTTATAGGGAGAATGAACCGGGTGACTGCACATTGGGGGAGACTCTGGACTTGCTAGTTCCACTACTTCGTGAGGTGGATGTTTTTGTTTCTCTTTCTACTTTTCAGGGAAAAATTGTTGTTACTCTTCCGGGTTCTACTGAACTTAATGGTTAGTTGGGAAACTGTTTTGGGGGGGTTGGGACCAGTTATGCTTGGTCTAGGGGCTTGGTTTTCGAGAATTCTCCTATAAATAAGAGAATTGCTCGCAAAAAGGCCACCCTCTCTACTGATACACCTGACCCTCCCACTACTATTGTTATAGAATCTGGGGCGCTTAGAGGCATGAAAGCCCTTGCAAGGGCTAAACCATAATATTACTCTCTTTAAACATTAGAGGGGTGGGGGGATCCCTGAAAATGGCCTCCATGGGCAGATTACTTAGAAAAGTCAAACTTGACATTATTTTCTTACAAGAGATGCTTGTAGAAGAGGATAAGACACGTCATTTTGTGTTAAAGTTTGTCCCTAGCTGGTATTCGTGTGGTGTTAGCTCTGTGGGAAACTCGGGTGGCCTCCATATCTAATCCAACAATTGCAAGACAATTCTCTAGTTTCCCTTGGGTACTCTTGGCACAATGATGAGCTTCGCTACAAAGGCCGTTTGCATTTAAGTAAAAAGTCACAACTTAAATCCACGGTGCTTTCTGAGCTTCATGCTACTCCCACAGCTGAGCACTCAGGGTTTAATAAAACCTATGGCAGGGTCAAATGTTCTTTTTTCTGGGATTGTATGAAAAATGACGTTCTCACTTTTGTGGAAGAATGTGATGTTTGTCAACGTAACAATGGAGAAACAATCAAATCCCCTGACACACTCCAACCGCTTCTGATACCGCTCACTATTTGGAGGGACATCTTTATGGATTTCATTGTGGGATTACCTAAATCAGGAAATAAGTCAACCATCATGGTGGTAGTTGATCATCTTTCCATGTATGCTCATTTTTATCCTCTTCAACATCCATTTACTGCATCCACTTTGGTTCAACGTTTCATGGATCATATCTTCAAGCTTTATGGCATGCCTCATTCTATTGTTTCTGATCGAGACCTCACTTTCACCAGCAATTTTTGGTAAGAACTGTCAGGCTACAGGGAACCCAATTGCATCTCAACACCGCCTATCATCCCCAGACTAATGGTCAAACTGAAGTTGTCAACAAGTGTTTGGAGACCTATTTGAGGTTTTTCTCCTCTGAAAGGAAAAATCAATGGGCTCAATGGTTACCATTAGTTGAATGGTGGTACAACACTTCTTACCATATCGCTACTCGCATGACTCATTTTGAATCAGTATATGGACAAAATCCCCCTTATGTTCTCTCCTACATGCCAGGTGTCTCGAAGGTTCAGGCAGTTGACCAAACACTTATAGTTTGATAATCTATTCTCCATACCATCAAAGAGAATTTGGTCATGGCTCAGAATCACATGAAGAAACAAATCGATCAATGTCGCTCAGAACATCAATTTGTTGAAGGAGACCGGGTATTTCTTCGACTGCAACCTTATAAACAAACTTGACTCAAGGCCAAACACTGTCAGAAACCAGTGCTCAAATTTTATGGTCCTTATACAGTTCTCAAGCGTGTGGGACAGGTGGTCTATCGATTAGCTTTGCCTAGTTCTTCTAAGCTCCATCATGTCTTTCATGTCTCCTTCTTAAAGAAGATGATTGGAACTAAGTGCCAAACTCAAACCAACCTTCCTGAGTTGGATGAAGAAGGATCCATTTAGTTGCAGCCACAAGCAGTTTTGGACCAGCGTGAGTGTCGTCTTCGTCAACGCACCATCAAGGAAGTGTTAATCCAATGGAAAGATACAACTCTTGCAGATGCCACCTGGGAGCTTGCTAACATTCTGCAACAATTTCCTCATCTCAAGCCTTGAGGACATGGCCGATTTTAAGGGGGATGGCATGTTAGGGACCTAACCTACCTAACCCCTCAAGTGGGTAGAATAGTATATTTCCATGTAATAAAGGTCAATATTAATAAGGCCTAGCAATAAGGAGGAATAATTCAATTGTAAGAAGACTTAATAGAAGCTTCCTCTTCTAGAAGGATCTTCCTCTAGATTGTTCTTTTGGATAGATAGATTTAGTATAAATAAGAGTAGAGGACATGAGAAGTTTTGTCTTGGAAAATTATTGTAATTGAACTCTGCTTTGCTGGAGGTTGCCCCCTCGAAGAGGCAAGTGAACATTGTTTCCTATCAATAAAGGTATAATTCTAGTGTGTGGTTCCATATAATTTGTTGTTCCGCTGTTATCTCTACAATATTTCCATATTTTGTTGCTAACTCAGTTTTATTCTCTGCATTATTTAGCTATTCTACTAATATAATAGATCTGGTACCTTACATCCTTTGGAAGCATTCCTTGAGCTACTATGGTATCAATGTGTGAGTATAACTCCAAAGTCCTATAGAATTTGGATTCCCTTGTTCGTGTACATCCAATGTTTGTAATGATATCCCCCACCTATTCATCGACCTCTTCGCCTTCTTGGGCATCCCAAACAATCTTCACATCTTCTTCTAGAGCCATCATGGCAGTTTAAGCTTCCTAAGGAATCGACACAACATAGAACTCTATAGAATCCACTGCGGCCAGGGCTGCATGAATTTGGCAGGCTAGAGTCTTCCTTGAATGAGCAACATGAGGACCAATGGAATTGATCAGGAGAATAATATAGATGTGCTACCTATATAAGCTTGAGAAAGCACAAAAAAAACCTGAGAAGTGAACCAGAGGTCGAACAAAAGCCAACAACAAGGGTCAAAATGAACCATAGATCGCCCATGTGCCATGCTTAACCAACAAACTAACATCATGATAAAAAGAACATAATGTACAAATATAGCATAACCACTATCAATCATAAATAGAAACTTAACTATGATGTGTCCATAGATCATCCTATCAGTCCTTTCCAATCTTCTCCCGCTTCGTGAATTGAATGTTTCTGCATCTATCATAGTCTCTCTCACATGGGAGCTACATGTCTCACAAGACAAGACATGTCACCACCACATCCTCCCCCATTGTCATCCTTCCAATCCAAGGGAATCGAAGGCCATGAATATCACCAATATGTTACACCCCAAATTAATCCAGGAATGACATGTATCACATGTCTTAGTCATATGTAATTGACATGCTTTAGTGTTGAGGAGGAGAAGCATGATCCATAATTCGTTGTGCCTTTTAGCTTGAATGACAAGACACTTATAAAAATGGTATTAATAAAAATGATTATTAATAATTAAAAACAAATTTAGATATGATTTTTTTTTTCACTAATAAAAAAATAAGTAAAATCATTTTTTTTTATCTTTTATATCAAAAGTTAATTTTTCAAAAACTTTTAACAAATATATTATTATAATAATTTTAAATTTTAAACTCTTAATAAATATATATTATAATTTCAAACTTAACATTTTTAACTCGTTATAACTCTTAACTAGTTATAGTACCTTCAAATTGTTAGTCAAAATTCTCAAATTATTTGGAAAACCATTCTCTATCCACAATGGATGGCACAAAGGCTTCCTCTCATAGGCCTCATACATTTGCTGGGGGTTCTTAAATTATGTCCGTTTCCTGTGATGGCACCAGGTGAAGTAAAATTGTGAACAAAATTAACGAAGGAGGGCAGCAATACAATTCCTCCTTGTACAATCTGGGTTTGGGGTTTTCTATTGAACTGGGCCTCGAATATTCCTAAAATTCTTCCAAGTGAGGAGACAAAATGGTTGGGTACTGTAAAGTACCGCTTTTCTTCTTCTCAGCCTTGGGGTTGCTCATGAGGTTAATCGAACTCGCCACATCCTTTCACGTGGATGCGCTAACAACCATCAGACTAGCGAGGATCAACAGCATTTGCTTTCCCTTTTAATGGTACTAAAACGGAAAACTGAGATGCAACGGTCAACAAACTATCTGTTTGTTTAATTAGTTAAGTTATCATGTTCGTAGCATGTATGTTACGTGTAGGACACTGGATTTTTTTTTGTGTCTCCTCTCAACTATTGTCTATGTTGATTGTTTTAGAAAACAAAATTTTTGAAATTCAATCACACTAGTTGAATTTGACAAATCATGCATGATTTTAGTTTCTTGAGTGGGTCTAATGGTTAAGAACATGTGATTCTTCCTTGGAAATCACGGGTTTCAATCCAAAGGGATAGGGTATGTACGCCTCCTTAGATTTTAGGAGTTATTTTAATTACATTTTTGTTTCTATTTCACTTATATTTATATTAAATCTTATTGTAATATTGTTTTTCAAAGTGTATTTTTATTATTAATATTATTGAGAGTTTTTTAACTTAAAAAACATTCAATACAATAAATACCCCTACGATGTCAAGTCCAATCAAGCTTGAAAAACACCTTATTACGATAAATATCCCTAGGATGTCAAGTCCAATCAATCTTGAAAAACACCTTATTACAATAAATATCCCTATGATGTCAAGTTCAATCAAGCTTGAAAAACACCTTATTATTTACTTCAATGTTGGTGAAAAACCAAGCTCATTAAATGATCTTCATTTTGTCCCACTAAAATAATTAGTTGTTTTATGGATATTGTTAAAGACTAGGGCTCATAAAAAAAACATGAATGTCCTAGTGCCACATGCTTCCTTGTGGAAGTTGCATTTTCAACATTCCTCCTCCATGCATCAACTTCCTTTTGAGCAACAACACTACGATGGCTATGATGTGTTACCACGCCCTTGCATCAATGATCATTGCATTCCTCCTCTATATGTGTCAATTCTTGAGCACGAGCACCTCTCTGACCTTTCCCATTAATCAAATGCACTTTCCATTAATTAACAAGAAGTTTGTTTTAGTTAAGTTCATGATTGATTTGAATTTCATAGGATACAAGCTACTACAAAAATCAATCCTCAAATATGCTAATGAATATGTTAGTCACATTCAAATGAATAATAGCATTTCTCATTTTAGTGGTTGTGGAGTGCATTGAAGCTACAATTGAATGATAAGAAGACACATCACATAATTTAATTTCAATTAGAAAAGAAGATACATCACATAATTTAATTTCAATTAGAAAAGAAAAAATCTTAATAGAATCTCTATTAGGTTTTAGTAGAATGATGGGTTTTCCACAATGAAAATGAAAGCCTCCTATGCATATGATATATTCTATTCTATTTGAACCTAGTAATTAAAAAAATAAGAGAAATCCAATCGAACATTGAAATATATGATCACCAAAGATTAAGGAATAGTAGAATTACCACCCACACACGTGATGCAACACAAAGAATATTGTGACAAATTTTTAATGATGGAGTAAAGACACCTAGGAAGAAATTGTTTCATTCTTGATATGGAGCATCTAAATGTAACAATTGCTCAAGTTTCCTTTTCGCTTTATGGAGTTAGCATGGTTGAGTACAAAGATTTGGCATCAACTCAATACATCTACCCCCATTTATTAGTGGCTAGCTCAAAAGGGAGATCACGAAAAAAGGGAATTGTTGCACCGGTGGCTATTGCTAAATCTAGCAAAATCATCGTTGTTAAATGTGGTGCAATATCTTTCAGATTGTTAAGCCTTCAATGTGAAGCCTTCATTGTCCACATTGGCAAATAATCCCTATTGATTTCCTTTCCTTTGTCATTGTGTTATTTTTTTTAATGATCATTATTGTAATATGCTCTAATAAAATTCTATATTGTTATTTTTTCAATGATCATTATTGTAATATGCTCTAATAAAACTCTATATTGTTATTTTATTTTAATATTGACTTATATTATTTTTAATTACAATTTTTAAAATTTGAATTTTCTCCAAAAGTCTTAGAATGATGGCTTGCAATTTGAGATTTCAACAACAAAAAATAGAGTAGGTGAAAATACTATCTAATGACCAATCTGTTCATAAATAATTCAAAAGTTAAACGTAACACCCACATTGTAAGTTTTGTTTAAAACATTTTTAAATGCATTTACACTTCAATGCAAGAGAATATTATAGTATGGAAATTGGTTTTAATTTCTTCACTTGCAAATAGTATACATATTTTACTATTTTGTTGAAATGAGTGCGACAAAGAACATGCTAAAAGAAATATGTTGTAATGTCCATGTTTTCCATTGGCCAAGTAGTGTGCCCATGTTTTCAATTGGTTAGATAGTTATATAGTCTAAGTTATTTTATATATATTTATTAGCAAAGAGTGCATAAGATTTGATTTATATTAGGAAAACTTGTAACTATATGGAGGGTTTTAATGGCAATGGTTGTTGGATTCTGGTAGGCTTTGGGATGTTTCTTGAGGATAATGAGTTTTTAAACTACACCGGGATAAGGCTATAATCGAGGTCTTATTTAGCGGGTTTCCCTTGATGGATATCCGGCGGTTAGAGGCTTTGGGCATTGCATTTTTTGGCGGTGGTTTCTAGTGGCCCTTTGAACCATTATTAAGTTAAACTTTGATAGCGTTGGAGGGCCCATTTGGGTGGAAAGCCATTGTTAAACTAGTTTTTAATTTCCGTCGGTTTGGAGGGGTCAAGGGTGAACTAATTCTGGAGACTCCGCTATTTTTACAACCAAATGTGGCCTCCTGACCTATTCCTAGACTTGACAGGTTCGTTATTGCTCCTTTCTTATCTACTTGTATCTACAATGATACTTTAATTTGGCATTAATTGTTTTCTACTGAACTGGTGGTTACCTTGGCTTCCCCCCCCAAGGAGGTCCCAGTGGGAGTTAGGTGGTAGTCACTCCTTAGTTTATTCTAGCTTCCAAGATGGAAGTTTCCGTTAGCGCACTTTTGAGTGCGGCTGATGAGGAGGCTTGGGAGAAGGAAGGCCTTTTTAATCCGCCTACAACTCATTTAAACACTGTACAACATCAACTTAGGAGTTATTTCCCTTGGATATGACGCTTCCTCCGACTTCAACTTCACTATGTCGTAAAAGTTTACCACCATTTTCAAATTCTGTTACAGGTTTCTCTACACATGCACCTCATGTGTGTCTAGATGATAGAGAAGTTCTTTTGCATCCCGACTCTGTTGTTTTGCCACCTTGTGGTGTTGCTAGTATAGCTGCTCCAAAGTCTGTTCCCCGGATATTTTCTGGAAGGAAACCTTGGCTACCAAACCGGACACGACGGAAAATGGTGCTGGGGGACGACCTTGGCTTGGAGGAAGCGGTTACCTTAGCGTTGAATGCTCTGGTCGTGAGGTTTTCTTACCGCTTTTGGTGTACCACTCCTCTCTTTACCTGGGTAAAGATGCACTGACTACCCATTTTGGGTTATGAGCCGTAGTTATTTTACCTTCTGAGAGGTTGGTTCGGCTTCAAGTTTCATCCATCGAACGATGCAACTAAGATTCTAGATAGGTTGTGGTCCTATGATGGGGGGATCTTGATGCTCAAACGATGGAGGATATCCTTTGATCCTGCACAAGATTATTTTCAGTTTAGGCACCTGTGGGTTCTCCTACCTGGTTTACCACTTAATCTTTGGAGTGTTAAGGCTCTGACGGCTATAGGGAATGCACTCGGTCGATTTATCAGTGTTGACGAACAATCACTTGGTGCACCTGATAGAAAATTGGGAAGGATATTGGTGGAGATTGATATCCACTTGGGTTTGTTGGAGAATCTGGATATACAGTGGAGAGACCAGTTGTTTTCTCAAAGGATGGATTACTTGGGTCTTCCCTTCTGTTGCACGTATTGCCGTAAGACTGGACATCTGAGAAGTTCTTGTCAGGGTACCGTGGAGGAGGAGGAGTAGGAAAACTCACGACTAAGGAAGTTGCCAAGATGTGACTCTCATGGCGTGGATTCATTTTCATGGGAAGTCCACCATTATGAGACCTCAGACTCCCCTACACATTCGGGCTCCGACACACTCACAGGTAAAATTAAAGCTTTCTGCCCCAATTTTTTTAATTCTCTTACGTCTTGGGAAAAGTTAGCATTGGACTCGACAACACAGCCGGGGGTTGTGCCGATTACTAAGGTTGCCTTCTCTACCTTAGAGGAATTTCCACAAATCCACTTGGGGGATAGAGCTCTGAATGACCCACACAGGAAAAACACTCCTCGGGAGGAGACTAGGATGTGTACTTATGCTACTACCAACACCTTACTTGGGATGGGGACACCCACTTTTGATGTTGTTGAGAATATTAAGAGATCTTAGATGGAGGTTGAGGAGGGGGGAAAGTATCCTTCTATTCTCTCGGGTTATAGGGAGAATGAACCAGGTGACTGGACATTGGGGGAGACTCTGGACTTCTTGGTTCCACTACTTCGTGAGGTGGATGTTTTTGTTTCTCTTTCTACTTTTCAGGAAAAAATTGTTGTTACTCTTTCGGGTTCTACTAAACTTAATGGTCAGTCGGGAAACCATTTTGGGGGGGTTGGGACCAGTTATGCTTAGTCTAGGGGCCTGTTTTTCGAGAATTCTCCTATAAAGAAGAGAAGTGCTTGCAAAATGCCACCCTCTCTGCTGATACACCTGACCCTCCCATTACTACTGTTATAGAATCTGGGGCGCTTAGAGAAATAAAAACCCTTGCACGGGATAAACCATGATATTACTCTCTTTAAACATTAGAGGGGTGGGGGGATCCCTGAAAATGGCCTCCATGGGCAGATTACTTAGAAAAGTCAAACTTGACATTATTTTCTTACAAGAGATACTTGTAGAAGAGTATAAGACACGTCATTTTATGTTAAAGTTTGTCCCTAGCTGGTATTCATGTGGTGTTAGCTCTGTGGGAAACTCGGGTGGCCTCTTAGTGACGTGGGACCCCAACAAGTTTGTTTTGGATCCTTCTCTCTACAACGGGGGCATATTACTTACTGGTATCTCTTTAGAAAACAACAAAGTTATTAATTTACTTAATCATAATAATAATAATAATAATAATAATAATCTATTTTTAAGGTCACGACCAAGCCACACCAAATTGGTGTATGAGACCCCCTTGTTTGTGGGACAAGGGACCCCCCTCTGCCCAACGATTTGACTGGTAAATTCTACGGAGGTATACATACCCTACCCCCCTCTAAATTTGAACTTGTGACCTCTTAAGAGGAAGCACATGTTATTAACCATTAGGCCCACTTAGGCTGTATATGGACCCTGCAGTGGGAGACAATTATTTTGGGATCGGATGGCGGTGAATGAGTTGTTTCTAGCTAAAAATTTGATTCTTGCAGGAGATTTGAATTTCACTACAGGTGCGGACGAGGTTTGGGGAGCAGCGACTCAACTGGACAAGCTTGCAGATTATTTTAAACTTTTGGTCCAGGATCATCAGTTGGTGGACCTGGTCCCGGATGACGTGCCTACATGGAGGAATGGAAAAACTGGGGATGCAGGCATTGAAAAAATACTAGACCGTATCCTGGATGCAAAAATTTTATTAAATGATGAGGGAAGGTACTGATCATTGTTTAATATTCCCTACATCTTAGACCATGCACTAGTGATAGCCCAATTTGACTTACAACAGTATTTGATGGCTTATCCATTTAAGTTAAACCCAACATGGATGACAGAGGAGGAATTCTCAACTATTGTAAAAGAAGTTTGGAAGGATCCTGGTTTCCTGGTGGAATCAGATTTACAACATAGATTTGTGTGGAAACTAAAAGTCTTAAAGGCTTAGATTAAAACTTGGGCAAGACTTAGGCGTCGTGCAAATATTCTTAAGCTGGAAACTTTGGAGGAGGAAATTAGGGTGGTTTACTTGGGTCTATCGAGAGATGGGATGAACACTACCACTGAATGTCATTTGAAATCCTTGGAGGAAGAGCGTAATCAAATCCTTTTAATTGAAGAGGATTACTGGAGACAAAAGAGTCAAGCAATCTGAATAAAGTGTGGGGATCAAAATACATTTTTTTTCCCAAATATGTCAGTGCTAGAAGGAACCAGAAACACATATGGGAGATAAATGATGAATTTGGTCAGAACCATAGAAGACAAGAGGCACTTAAAAAATAGGCCACTAGATATTTTAAAAATATGTTCGAAGAGGAACCTCAAACTTCACCGGTGGAACAAGTGAATTTAGCCAGGTTATTCCCTCATTTTGTCTTTGTGGAAGATTCAGTGCACATTGAATGACCAGTCACGAAACAGGAACTCTGGGATATCTTAAAACTATTTGATAAAGATAAAAGTCCAGGCCCAGATGGCTGGACGATCGAGTTTTTCACCCATTTTTTTGAAGTTGTAGGTGATGAATTGTTGGAACTAGTTGAAGATTATAGAATGAGAGGTAAGATATAAAGCTCACTAAATTATACCTTCTCTACATTGATTCCAAAGGAGAATAATCCTCGGACCTTTGGGGATTTCAGACCCATTGCACTCTGTAACTTATGTTATAAGTTGATATGAAAGGTGATTGCTAATAGAATCAAACCTATCCTCTCCAGGGAATTTTCAAGAGAACAACTTGGTTTCTTGAAGGGAAGGTAGATCTTGGACGCCATTGGGATGGCGCAAGAATGTTTACACAACATCAAAGCAAAAACAAAAAAATCACTTATACTAAAGTTGGATTTAAACAAATCATACGAATGTGTAAGTTGGGATTTCCAGTGTCTAATACTTGTACAAACAAGATTCGATACCTTTTCTATAAACTGGATTATGAGTTGTGTTGTTAGCGCTTCCTTCGTTGCGTTGATAAATGATGAGACCTCCCCATTTTTTCATAGTGAACGTGGACTACGTCAAGGGTGCTCGCTCTCGCCCTTACTATTCATCCTTACTATGAAAAGCATTAGTCTATTACTGAAGAAAGGACAAGAGGAGGGAAGCTTGATCGGGGTCAAGGTATCTAGGGTATTAAAAATTCTACATCTTATATTTGTCGATGATGTTCTTATCATGAAAAAGGAATCTATTGAAGAGTGGTTGGTGATTAAAACATTACTAGAAATTTTCTATTGTGCCTCAAGATTAAAAGTAAATCTTAATAAATCTACAGTCCACCACTCGGGGATACAAGGTGAAGCTCTGGAGAGATATAAGGAAATTGTTTCTTACAATTTCATGGAGTTGTCTATGGGTTTTAGATATTTGGGGTATTTCATAAAAGCTGAGAAAATGTTTTTCAAAGACTAGAGATGGCTTATCATAAAGTTTGAAAATAGGATTAATCATTAGTTTAATCGTTGGTTATCACTTGGAGTTCATTGTATTCTTGCAAATGCGGTTTTGGAAACTCAATCTTTATATTGGATGGCCCTCGTGGTGGTCCCAGTTTCTTTCCTCACAAAGATTCAAAAAATGATCTTTGACTTCCTTTGGACGGGTGGTGGAAAAGAACATGGTTTACATCTCTGCAGTTGGGAGATACTTGCAAATCCGAAACACTTAGGAGGTTGGTGTCTGAGGAATCTCTTCATATTCAAACGTGCATTAGCTACAAACTCTTTATGGCATGTTCTGATGAAATATGGGATCTAGCATCAGGTGATAAAAGGAAAATACCTTCCATACACCTCACTGGCTACATGGCTCAGAACGGATACGGGACTACAACCCTCGGCCTCACAGATATGGAAAAACTTGATGAAATTGATACCTCTCATTACACACTGGATAAGTTGGAAGCCTGGGAATGGTTATTTTGTACTAATCGGCTTGGACAAGATCTTGGGCATTGGAAATTCTTCATTACTTTCATGGGATCTCCTATTGGCACTAAAAAATAAAAATATTCGTTACCTGTATCAAGCCAAGGCACAATCCTCCCTGGGTTTCATTACAAATCAATGGAGAAACAACGAGGAGATGGGACTCTCGGGATCCGTGGCTACTGAATGGAAATCTTTTGTCAAGGTGCTTATTGACTCAGGTATCCATATACCGACTAGAGAGGATACTTTAATCTAGACTGGTGGTGACCAGTCGGGTTTTCTCACAGTAAAAAATGTATATAACGCCATGGAAATTTGTTTATGTCCACAACAGACTGTAGGGTGGCAGAGACAGATGTGGTCATGGGATCTTGCCTACAAGATCAAACTTTTCCTTTGGTTGGATTTGGAGAAAAAAATCCTAACTTGGGATACATTGCGGAAAATAGGATGGGAAGGCCCGAGCATCTGCCCACTCTGTCGCAGAGACGAGGAGACCATTTTTCACTTATTTGTAAACTTCCCTTTCACTCTCCACCTGTGGAAATTTTTATTTATTGTTTTTAGTCTTTCTTCTCCTTGGGGGGGTATCTCTTTAACAAATTGTTATGAAAATTGGCTGAAATTAGAAAAAATCTATATTACACTTCCAACATTGGCCTACTGGTATATATGGCTAGAAAGAAACAAGTGTATTTTTGAAAATCACACTCCTATAGTACAGGGAGTTGGCATCAAAATCAAAGGGATGGTGGAAAATTCCAGTGGATAATGTTTACAAAAAAGAAATTGCAAAAGAATCAAGAAGTCACCTGTCATTACTTTGGCATCCAATTGTTGGTTTGATGGTGTTGCACAAGAATATGGTATCCTAAGTGGGGCTGGGGGTATCATTAAGATCTCCAGAAATACTATTTATAGGTGGACTTTCAACTGTGGGATGGGCACAAATACTAGGGTGGAACTACTTGGGGTGTGGGCTACCTTATCTTTAGCACATCGGTTAGGTATAGATCAGCTACATGTCCCTGGGGATTCAAAGACAGTGATAGATTGGTTAAACTACATGAGAAACTTACAAGTATATTCTCTTATGGGCTATATGGATAAGATCCAAGATCTTATAACATTATTCAACATCATTATATTTGATCATATCTACAATGAAGAGAATGTGGTAGCAGATGTACTATCAAAAAATGCACTCCAGGTTCTAGAAGGGAGGATTCAT
>JASDQU010243501.1:120077-137387 GCA_032191745.1 Picea mariana
AATAAATTCAAACTATCATTTACATTCATTGACCTCTTCCTGCAGGTCCATTTACAACTCATATTCATACTTATGAGTTTTGCCATAGTCCTTGGCCAGTTCAGTTATATTTACAATCTGGGGGAAACAGGGTGTTATAGGAGCCAAAAGAAAAGTTAACGAGATGGTTAAGTCATATCCAATGTGCATGAATGGGTTGAGCACCAAGGCATATTTGAACATCTTGCCTTTAGGTTCCTATGACTGTCTGATTGGTATGGATTGGTTGGACCAACACCATGAGGTCTTAAAATGTCATAAAATGGAATTTACTTTCTTGGATGAGGAAGGGAACCTAAGGACAGTGCAAGGAATTCCTAGGGTAGTAACCATCAGAGAAATATCAACATTGCAGCTGAAGAAGTGTTATAGAAAGGGTTGTCAAATATTTTCATCCCATATGGAGGATACACCTAAGGATAAGGTGTCAAATATTGAAGATTATGCAATCCTAAAGGAATTTAAGGATGTGTTTAAAGAAATACCAGGATTACCCCCTAAAAGAGATATTGATTTCTCTATAAATCTGATGCCTGGCGCAACTTCAATATCCAGGACCCCTCATAGGATGAGTACACTAGAATTAAAGGAGTTGCAAATGCAAGTTGAATAGATTCTAAAGAAGGGGTAAATACACCCAAGCGTGTCACCTTGGGGTTCCCCAATATTATTTGTGAAAAAGAAGGATGGAACATCGATACTTTGTATTGACTTCAAGCAGTTGAACAAAGTAACTGTAAATAATAAGTATCATTTTCCAAGGATCGATGACCTCTTTGATTAGTTGAAGAATGAAAAAATATTCTCAAATATTGATCTCAGATTAGGTAAGAATTAAATATGAAGACATCATCAAGACTGCTTTTATAACAAGGTATGGTCATTATGATTTCACAGTGGTGCCATTTGGGTTATCAAATGCACCAGTTGTCTTCATGTGTTTAATGAATGCTATTTTTAGAGAATATTTAGATAAGTTTGTCATTGTCTTTTTGTATGACATTCTTATATATTCCAAGTCAGAAGAAGAGCATGAGTATCACTTGAAGATGGTATTACAAGTATTAAGGGAGAATCATTTGTATGCCAAATTGAGCAAGTGCTCATTTTACCAGAACCAAATTCATTATTTGGGGCATATAATATTTGAGGAAGGGATAATAGTGGATCCTGAAAATATTGAGGCCATTAGAGGATGCTCAATACCAAAGAATGTGACAAAAGTTAGATCATTCATAGGCCTTCCAGGATATTACAGAATATTTATTGAAGGATTCTCAAAGATTGCACACCCGATCACTTCCTTCCAAAAGAAGGGAGTGAAGTTTCAGTGGACATTAGAGTGTGAAAAGAGTTTTCAACACTTGAAGCAAATATTAACCAGTGATCCAATACTACAGATCATAGATCCAAATGAAGACTTCATTGTATGCATTGATGCATGTAAATAAGGACTTGGTGGAGTCCTCATTCAGAAGGGATATGTAGTATGTTATGAATCAAGGAAGTTGAAAGAGAATGAAAGGAACTATGCTACTCATGATTTGGAGTTGGAATCCATAGTGCATGCCTTGAATAAGTGGAGGAACTACCTCATGGGAAAAATGTTTGAGTTAAGGACATACCATCATGGTCGGAAATATTTATTCGGACAACCAACTCTAAATGTCAGGAAGAGAAGGTGGTTGGAATTTCTCAGTGAATATGACTTTGATATAAAGAATATAAAAGGGAAAGAGAACAAGGTGGTTGATGCACTCAGTAGAAGAGTGAACGAGTTGCATGCTACAACCATCATCATGTACCAATTTGATTTGAAATACGAAATCTTGGAGGCTACAAAATCAGATTTGCAATACAAGGAATTAGTGGAAAAAATACAACAAGGTATTTTGCAATAGAAAATTGAGGATTAAAAGCTGGGAATTGATGAAATTATCATGTGCAGAAACATAATTTATGTACCCAATTATGAAGAATTGAAAAATATGATATTGATGGAAATGCATAGCGTACCTTATGCTGGACACCCAGGGTATCAGAAAACAATTGCAGCAATCAAGAGCTAATATTATTGGCCAGCCATGAAGAAGGAAATTAGTGAGAACATTGCCAAATGTTTGGAGTGTCAAAAGGTCAAGCCTGAGCATAGACACCCAGCTGGGTTGCTACAACCATTACTCATCCCTGAGTGGAAATGGGAAGTGGTAACAATGGAGTTCATCACCAAACTTCCCAGAACAAACAAGCAACATGATTCAATCATGGTAGTGGTGGAAACGCTTACCAAAGCTGCCCATTTTATTCCATTGAAGCTTACTCACAAGGAAAATAACGTTTTTGATATTTGTATGAGTGAAATTTCTATATTGCATGGTATACCCAAGACAATTGTGTGTGACAAATATCCAAAATTCACATCGAATTTCTGGAAAGGATTATTTAAATGATTTGGAGCAAATTTGAATTTTAGCACAACTTATCATCCAAAATCTGATGGGAAAACAAAAAGGGTGAATGAAGTGATTGAGGATATGTTGAGGATGTATGTGATGGATAAACCATCAAAATGGAAAGACTATCTAAACTTGGTAGAGTTTTCTTACAATAATGGGTACCGAGCATCTCTGAATATGAGCCCATTTGAGGCACTTTATGGAAGAAAGTGCAACACACTTGTAAGTTGGGACAACCCAACATATAGAGAAATGGTTGGACCAGAGTTTCTCCGGGAAATGGAAGAGAAGATGTCAAAAATAAATAAGAATTTAAAGGCTGCTCAAGATAGGCAGAAAAGTTATGCTGATAAGGACATAATTCATAGGGAATTTAAAGTGGGTTATCATGTATTCTTGAATGTAAAGGCTAATAGAAGTTCCCTGAAGTTGGGAAATTGTTCAAAGTTGGCAGCTTGTTATTGTGGGTTGTTTGAATATTAGAGAGGATTGGGCCTGTACCTTATATGCTTGCATTACCTGTATCGATGTCTATTCATAATGTATTCCATGTGTCATTGCTAAAAAAGTATATAACTGATGCTAATCATGTTATTGATTAGAATGTGATTCAGGTGGAGCAAGAAGGTGCTTTTCAAGTGCATCTGGTGTGCATATTGGACCAGAAGATCAAGCAGCTTCGAAGTCAAGCCATAGATCTAGTAATTAAGGTCCAATGGACCTAGTATGGTCCTGAGGATGTGACTTGGGAGCACGAGGATGCTATGCGGGCAGAATACCTGAATCTTTTTGAAGATTTTTGAAAATCTTGGTGTTAAAGGTGTATATGTATTGCACTAAGGAAAGTGAAAAAATAAGGGGAGGGGAATGTAATACCCCAAGTCTGAGCCCCATTTGAAATTTGAAATATGTTTTATAGGCTAGTGAACCAAGTGATTATAAGCTAGGAGTCTTATGAGTTGAATTAGGCCAGAGAGCCTAGATGCTAAAGGCCAGTGAGCCTATTTTTGTATATGTAAACATTCATATCATTAATATAATACATCACTGCGTGTAGAACGACCACGATAAAATATTATGGGGGACTAAACTCCACTAGAAAGGGAAATGGATGGGATAAGAGCTTAGGAAAGGGGCTAAGTTAGAGGGATTACCTCTAAGGGGATATTATAATATTATTTCCTAAAAACTATGGTGAGGATAATTATTTTATCCTAAGTTTTTATGGGAATATGAATGAATCACAAGTGGGGAGAAACAATCTCTAGGAGAGCTAGGTTTCATCAAGGGTGCATGAAAATATATGTGGGGGAAATTAGATGGTTTTCCCCTCCTTCCCCATTCACTAAGGAATCCACTCACTCATCCATTCATGCAGCCAACCCTTCCCTCCAGGATTCGACCTCTGCATCATACATGCACCTATGGAGCCTGCACACACTCCTGAAGCTACCCCATACTATTCCTGTTACCAACAGTAACCCATACTCGCCCTGGGAGGAGCAACGCACCTATACTTTGCATGGGCCCATATTGTGCCTTACCTGAATGTTGTTGTTGCCAACATAGTTCCTTGACTGAGCGTGGTTTCTACCATTACTTGTTCCATACCCAAATATTGATGCTGCCATCACCCATACCTAGTTGACTTAAGCTCTAGACTAAATAAACAGGTTGTTAGGACTGTGGGTTGAAGAGAAGGGTTTTCAAGCCTGTGAGAAACTCTCTCCAGGTGAAAGAGTTTGTTGGGGAAGTGATTTTTCTGAGGAATACAAACTGCAGCTATAACGCTCTGAGAATTCTTGTTCGACCTGTTGTTGAATACTTGGAAGGGAAGTGGGCCAGCCGAATGATTTTTGATAAAAGAAGGGGCACACTTCCTGGGGTGGGAAAAACATGTGGGGATTGAGAGGTTGTATGTTGTTAGTGTGAGTTGGCACCTAGGACAAAATCCTTCTTGTTGACTGTGTAACCTCCTGTTGCCTCAACCTAGTTAGGAATCCCTTTACCTGGGTGGAGTTTAGTCCCAGCTCAGGGGTGACCCACTACTGAGAGTGATGAGCGGTGAGGTCTAAGGCTGGGAGGATCATGGAAGGTCTGCACGCAATTTTTGGTCTTCTATAAAATGATAATTATCAATTATGTGTTCAATTGCATGTTGTGTATCTGTACATTTCTTTATATTTATGAGTATTGCCTATGTATGATGTATGTATAGCCTTACTATTATTTCCGCATGAATATGTGTATTAGAAGAATGTGTTTTTATTTTTAAAGTTATATATGTATACATATGCAATTATTGTAATTTTTTAAGTGGCATGACCCAATTTGGGTAGGCTCGTTATGTTACAATGTATTAAGTTCCACAAGATTTTAAGTGTTTTTCTTTATTTATTTTAATGGTTTTTTTAATAAATATTTTGTTCATTGACATAAAACCATTTCTAAATTTAAAAATAAAATAAAATATGAAAACTATTTAAGAAAAACTTTGATTAATAAGTATTTTTTGATAGACTCAACATCAACTCATTTATGCACCTTGTCACATCCACATAGGGTGCCTACCTGAATCTTGTAATCATGAACCTCTTGAGGGTATGTGGCACCATGAAGTTTCTCACTTGACTGCTTGGAAACACCAAGGATACTTCGTCCAGACTAAAACTCTTCATCTAGATCATGCCCATACTCGGTTCTAGGCTATGGGCGAGTCACACTCCTACTCTAGTGAAAATCTCTTGTATACTTAGGAAATTTGTTAACAATATTAACACTTAGTCATTTAAGCATACATCCATGAAATGAAGAAAACACTTGCAAAACAAACAAGAGACACATAGATATAGTGTGGGTAGCACAAGACATGTCTAACACCCAACTAAGTCTTATTATTACAAAACAATTACACTATGAGCACTATCAACTTCGTTTTCAACTTGGGCGGAGTCACATGACTCGCATCACCTCACTAAGAAACTCATACACATATTCATAAAACCAATACTTGTCTCTTTGTCGAGGGGGATGGATTCCCTTTAACTGAACAATAGGAATTACACCCAAATATGAGGCCCAATTAGACTCTTGTCTGTTTGGAATAGTGTGATTCTCCATATTAATGGTCTAGCGACTATTCGATGGGGTTTAAGATTTTTTTTGTTTTATTCACTTGGTCTTTTCTATTTTCGAGAAAAGGTTTTTCACATAAATTTTACAGGATAATTATGATTGGGTGGTTCACAAGAATAATATCTATCAATTGATCGATCCAAAGAAATCATGTAGAATAAAATTGTTCCTCTTAAAGATAGGTTATTGAAATAACTATGATAACAAATAAATTGATATGTATATTCTCCTCATAAATAATTATCTGGAAAAATATATATAACAATCATCACACATGCATGTAGATAACCTGGCTAACGAACCATCATCTATAAAGAAGTAATTATAAATGTATTGATCATGAGAGATAAAGATTCAGAGTATATTAACATGTAGGTTTAAACAACAGATGATAAATCAATGTAAGTAGCATTCATTCACAAGATAGCTTGGTCACATAATATCTTACTAGACATTGATGCAAGAATGATCAAATGTAGAATAATCCATACAACAATTGCAAATCACACAATGTAATGTCCCCAACTAGGCTAGGTAGGAATATTATGTTTTTGTCCCAAAATTGTTATTGCTTCTTATGTTAATGTGCCAAAAACTTGTATTAAGGGTGTTTTTAACTTCTTTCAAACAATTTGCTCAAATAGGAATATTGTCAAACATATTGCATGCACCCATTACACAGAAAATATAGCAGATAACCATGGCATCTTATAATGGATGGAAATTCCCAAAATATCAACAATATAATGATATCTAAAGGTTGTAATAACAACT
Source organism: Picea mariana (assembly GCA_032191745.1). NCBI lineage: Eukaryota > Viridiplantae > Streptophyta > Pinopsida > Pinales > Pinaceae > Picea > Picea mariana. The sequence continues at coordinate 126,482 of JASDQU010243501.1, forward strand.
GCAGGATACTCCTAAGCACACAAATCTAATGGCTGCTAGGAATATGCAACATCTACTACAAAAAAAATACAAGAAAACCTGGAATGATGTCAACATATAATGTCCAATGATCCAAGACTCTCCAATCCATACACTGCTCTGCTCCAACAATGTTCACTCTACAAGGAGTCCTCCAATCTCTCCTAAAACCATCGCAATCCCAATACGACAAACTACTAAAACCCCTGATTCGCATAGGTCATCATAGGATGAATCTTGGACGTCTAGCAGGGCCTCGCACGACCACCCGTGCTCAATCTGCGGGGATGTCTCCTTTCACATTTGCGCAAAACCCTTCCGGCACCTCTAGATTTGGTGATCGTCATCCTCTGGGAAAATGTCACAAATCCCATGTGCAAGCTAATATGCCTCTAACTCTTTCCAGGATGAAACCAAACACCACAATGAACTCAAATGAGGATTCTAGGTGAATCCTCCTCTTTGTCTATCTAGGGTGGATATTGAACCACCTAAACTAAACTAAAGTTGAAGGGTTTTTCCAAATCCTAACAAAAACTTGGCTCAAAGATCACATCAACAAGAGATCATACCATAATGCCAAAGAGAAGGGTTACCCCTCTATTTATCCTTCCTCTTGGCCTTCTAAATCTTTCCCTTTTTGACCAAATCAAACCCTCACTTTATTTTCCCTCCAATTTTATTTAAATATAATTATTTATTTTATTTAATGTCACTTTAGGATTTATCATTCTAGTGACACCAAATAAAACTTCTTGAATCCCTTTCCCTGGTTGACTATATCCTACGACAGTCTTATAGGATATGGAGTCATCCTTTGTCATGATCAATTGGAAGGGGACATTACAATCCTCCCTTCCCAAGTTTGCTTGTCCTCAAGCAATTCCAGATCAGGGTGTCATAAGAACTTATCTCCTTCCCAAGTAGCATCTTCTACGGGAAATCATCTCCATACAAATAAGTACTCTCAAATGAGTCTTCTCCTCAACCTCCGTTCCTTGACATCAACAATCCTCTCAGGATATAGAGCCAATTGCCCTTCCTCATCTAGTGGAGGAATATATGTCGACGCGGTGACCTTTTGTTTGAATACGTTCTTGAGGCAGGATACATGGAAGGTGTTGTGGATCATGCTACCTTTTGTTAGCTCCAACTCCTATGATACTTCCCAAAATCTCATGATCACTTTGTAGGGTCCATAAAAGTGAGGCTTAAAATTGTCTGCACTACTCTTCTTCAACGATGACTTTATGTAAGGATGCAACCTAAGAAATGCTAGGTCTCCAACCTCAAAGTTGTGTTATACCCTGTGCCTATATGCATATATCTTTTGTTGATTCTGAGTGGCCTACAAATTCTCCTTCATGACTCTCAAGATGTCCTGACTTTCCTGCAACTAGTATTTGTCCTTGGGAGATCTTCTCTTTATAAATTCCAAATCCATAAAATATGGAGCATCGTAGCCATACAGTTCCTTGAATGGGCTTATCTTGATGGATATGTGATGAGTGGTTTTGTAGCAATTCTCCCTGAGATGCAACCACTTTATCCATGCCAGTTGTTGTCCTGACACATAGTTCCTCAGATACCTCTCGATCCATTTGTTTACTATCTCGATCTTCTCTTCTATTCGGGGGTGATAGCTAGTACTAGGTGTCAACTATGTCTCAGATAACTTGAAAAACTCCTGCCAAAATGCACTGAGAAACCTACTATCCCGGTCACTGACTATGTTCCTCAGAAGACCATGGAGTCTGAATACCTCCCTGAAGAATAGATATGTTACCTGAAATGAATTGTAATTTGAAGGACTGGAAAAGAAGTGTGCATATTTAGTCAATTTTTGCACTAGCATGTAGATATAGTACATTCCCTACACCTTTGGAATCCTATGATGAAGTTTGTGGAAATGCTATCCCACTTCTACTCCGAAATCGATAATGAATGAAGCATTCTCGTAGGGTGTGTAAAATCTAACTTGTTCTATTGGAAAGTCATGCTATCCCTCACATGACAAAGTACATCCTCCTTGAGACCCTTCCATGTGAATATCTCCCTCACCTGCATGTAGGTCTTCAGATACCCCTGGTGCCCTGCTAGTGGTGCATCATGTGTTTCCCTCAAAATCCTATCTTTGCATATGGACTCAGGGACAACATATATCATGTGTTTGTAGTAGATGATGGCATCCACTACTCTGTACCTATCATCTTGAATATTTCCTTCCATCAGCTCACAAGCGAAGGTATTCTTGGAGTATTCCACCAAGAGAATGGACTTTCATTCTGTTGAGATCTCTTTCATGGAGAAGGTTGTAGGTCTCCTAGATAAGGCATCAACAACTATGTTATTCTTCCCCTTTACATACTCAATGTAAAAGTCATGTTCTTGCACCTTACACACCCATTTATGTTGCCTCTCATTCAGGTCCTGTTTCTCCAAGAAATATCTCAAGCTATTGTGGTCAGTCCTAACCAAAAAGCATCCTCCTACCAAGTATTGTCTCAAATTGGCCAATGCATGCATGATATCCAACATATCCTTATCATATATCAGATAGATATTATCAGGATCCCTTATCTTTCTTCTCTCGAAATCTATTGGGTGTCATTTTTGCATCAATTATGCACCTATCACCTCACTGGATGTGTCACACTCCATGACAAAAGTTTGTGTGAAATTTGGGAGTGATAATACTAGGAAATTTCTCATCACCCTCTTCATTATGTTGAATTCTACATGTGCATCCTCTTACCATTGGAACACCCCCCTCTTGGTGAGGTCTTTCAATGGAGAAACTAATTGTGAAAATCATTTCACAAAGAACCTATAATAATGACATATCCTGAAGAATCCTTGCATATATATGAGTGATATGGTAGTGGGCCAATCTAATATGGTCTGGATATTCTCTTGATATACCTTTACTCCCTCAACACCAATCACATGCCTTGGATATAGGATCTCTTTCAACCCAAATTCTCATTTTTCCTCCTTGGAAAAAAACAAATTTTCCTCCATAATGGTGAGAATCTCGTCCACATGCTTCAGATGTTACTCCCACAACTTGTTGTAAATCGAAAGATAGAAACAATAGTAATGATTTCCTCAACTGTTTGTTGAAGATATGGTTCATACATGATTGGAAGGTAGCTAGTGTGTTAGTCAACCTTAAGGGCATGACCAAAAACTCATAGTTCCCATAGTGACACATGAATGATGTTTTGTGAATGTCCTCCTCTCTTACCCGAATCTAATGGTATCCTAACCATATATCAACCTTTGAAAAGTACACTAACCCATGCAGTTCATCTATTAACTAATCAATTTTGGGTATTGGGTATCCATTTTTGATGGTATTCTTGTTTAGTTCTCTGTAGTCTATACACATCTACATAGTTCCATCCTTCTTCTTCACCAGTAAAATTGAAGAAGCAAAGGGACTAGAGCTAGGCCTGATATGTCCCATCTCCAACAACTCCTTTATGGCCTTCTCGATTTCATCCTTGAATTTCTTCGGGTGCCTATAAGGTATGGTGATCACTATTTTTTCCCCTTCTTCTATCTTGATGACATGCTCAAACCCTCTGTCTGGTGGTATCCATGTTAGTAGTGGCCCAAACACCTTATCGTGTTTCCCAAGCAACTCTTATATGTCCAAATGATAGTTCTGGAGATCTTGGGATGGCTTCTTCTAGGTGATAAGAAATTCTACTGCAAGTGCCACATTGCCATGCCTAAAGATGGCCTCCATGCATTTGTTGGAAATGATATTGGGTTCTCCCGCTGAACATAACTCTCAGAATCACTTGCTAACCTTCTGTTTCTATGAAATCCATCCTCATAATCTGATAATTCATTTTGAAATATCCAAGGGAATATAACCACTATAGTCCCAAAACCACATTGGTGTCTGCCAGATACACCACGTAAAAATCATCGGTCAACATATATTTTCCCAATGTGAATTTCAATCCCCTAATCCTCTGAATACAAGTCATGTTGTTCCCATATGCAACAACCACATTAAATCCATAAAATTATTTGTTAGGGATTTGTCTTCTCATGACAAATGTTGCATCGATGAAGTTGTGGGTGGGCCCACCATTGATCAATGTTGTGACTCTATACCCCTATAAGAGACCTATGATACTGAATGTATAGTATCTGGGGACCCCTGAGAGTGTGGAAATGGTCACCCTTTTGATTCCCTCTTGAAATGGTTCCCTTTGTGGCATCTCTAGGTGTGGCATATCACCACTTATTTTTCTATTGTCCTATATGTGATATATATCTTCCTCATCATCATCCTCTTCATCAGAAAGTACTTCTATGTAATGTACCTTCCCCTTTCCCATGCATTGGTAAGCCTACTCCCAAGGTTATTTGCAACTATAGCAAAGATTATTCCTCATTTGTTCTCTTTGAGTCTCCTCATCCATCCTATCCTTCCTAGTCCATGTCTTCTGGGGAAGCTTTGCCACCTGAACCTTTTGTGGAATAAACGGTTTTGTTGGTTCCTTCTTGGTTGTTGTATCTTAAATATCCTGAGTCTTCATGATGGTGTCCTTTAATGTGGAAGGCCCAAAGGCCTTCACCCAACCTCTCAAAGGTTCATCTAGACCCTCTGTGAATAGAATCAACAACCTTTTATAAGAAATATCAGTCACCATTACTGCCATCGTCTGGAATTATGTGATGTATTCCTCTAGTGCACTTGTATGCTTTAGTTGCACCAATTCCCTTAAGTGGATATAAGGGTCCTTCCTATCGAACCTTTCCATCAACCTATGAGTGAAATATTCATATGATGTGATGTTGACATGCCCCAATGTTAGTATTCCATGGTACCACCACTCATGAGCCTCTCCATCCAAGTGTAGGGTGGAAAACTTGATTTCCTTTTCCTTTGTCATCGGGTTAAGCTGAAAATAAGTGTCCAACTTATGTACCCATGCTCGGGCTATGCACCAGTCATATCTATCAAAGGAGGGTACTATCATCTTCCCTATCCTGTGCATAAGATCATAATTTTATTGGTAGAATTCTCCCCTTGGTTTTTTCCTCATCTTGAGGTTTCATTAGTCGTTGTAATACATTTATTCCCTAATCTCTTTTTCTAGTGAGTGGTACTCTATATGGAAGTTAGAGACCTCTTCAACTAGTTCTAGATATATCTATGCTTTTGTATGTTATTCCACAAGGAATGGGGGTAACAATGGTATGGGAGTCCTAATTCCTTCTTGTAGTACACTTTGTGTCGGAATATGGGTATTTCTACCTTTTACATGAGCTCTTCCATGACTGCGATTTGGTCCCGTTTGCCTTTTTTGTCCTACTACCTGTACAAGTACCTAAAAGGTCCACTGTTGGGTTCTAATCATCTCATCTTGGCTCTCAGTGAATTTTTCTTGGTTTTGCTTGGCCTCCTCTTGGCTCCTATTCAGTTGATTTAGTAGTCTGAGCACGGGGTCTGTTGTGACATCCTGGTTATCATACATGTTTCCCTATGGTTTTGAATCTATTTGGTTTTCTTCTACTTCTCTTTCAGGTTAATTTCAAACAATTCCTCCATTACCTTTCTTCTTAGGCATCAATACAATCACTGGCTCAGAGAATCACCATCTTTGATACAACTTTAATGTCCCCAACTAGGCTAGGTGGGAATATTATGTTTTCTATCCCAAAATTGTTATTTATTCTTATGTGAATGTGCCAAAAACCTGTATTAATTGTGTTGTTAACTTCTTTCAAACATTTTTATCAAATAGGAATATTGTCAAACATATTGCATGCATCCATTACACAGAAAATGGAGAAAATAACCATGGCATCTTATTATGGATGGAAAATCCCAAAATATCATCAATACAATGATATGTAATGGTTGTAATAACAGTTGCAGAATGATCCTAAGCACAAAAATATAATGGTTGCAAGGTAGTTGCAACATATACTACATAAACAATAAAATAAAACTTGGAATGATGACAATCTATGATTTCCATTGATCCAAGACTCTCCAAGCCCTACATCTCTCTGCTTGAGTAATGTCCACTCTACAAGAGTTCCTCTAATCTCACCCGAAACCCTCGTAATCATGGTATGACAAACTGTTGTAACCCCTGATTCACAGAGGTCCTCACGAAACTACTGTTGAACACCTATAGGGGCCTTGTGGGACAAATTGTTCTCAACCCATGGGTGTGTTTCCTTTCACAGTTGCGTGAAACCTTCTTGTAACCTACATATATGATGATTGACCTTCTCCAAAAAATTACCGCAAATCCCCTACACAAGTCGATATGCCTCCAACTCTCTCTGGGATGAAGACAAGCACCACAATGAACTCAAATGAGTACTCTAGATGAATCCTCCTCTTAGTCCATCTAGGGTGGATATTGCACCACCGAAACTAAACTGAAGTGGATTGATTTTTCCAAACCCTAAAGTAAACTTGGCTCAAAGATAAAATCAACAAGAGATCATATCATAATTCCAAAGAGAAGGGTTAGCCATGTATTTATCCTTCCTCCAGACCTTCTATACCTTTCCCCTTTTTTACCAAATCAAACTCTCACTTTGTTTTCCCTCCAATTTCATTTAAATATAAGTATTTATTTTATTTAATGTCACTTTAGGATTTATCATTCCGGTGACACCAAATAAACCTCTTTGACTCCCTTTATCCGATTGAATATAGTCTATGAGAGTTGTATAGGATATTGAGTCATCCTCCATCATGATTAATTGGAAGGGGAAATTATGCACAATTAGTTCCAAAATTAATTCCAGGCTCAAGTGGAGCTTCACCATTAATTTTATAAATAATTATTAATTAAAACAAACAAAAAATGATTCCTCCCCAAAATTTCCATAAACTCGGGCATACCCACTTATTTATACAAATTTAACAACTAAAAGAGATCACTGCCTCAACGTCTTAAAATAGATAAATCACAATTTGAGTCATGATGACTGGGGTGATATGGATGTCCTGGGACTTGCATTCCCATCCATGTATTTGACCCACTCCCTGAAAAATATAATACAACTTTCACTGAAAGGGAATTTATGATGGTCCATTGGCATACTTGGCTCGTGTTTACTGTCATGGAAACGAAGAGTGTATTTTTTCATTCTTTTACTCAATTGCTCCATCTGATCTACGATCTTGACTGAGCTGACAACGTATTTTTTTACATGCGCTTTCTCTACAACAAAAATTTGGTTGATCTGATCTTTATACCCATCTGTCGATCATTGCACGTCAACTGATACCTCATAAATCTTCCAAAATTCAACAAGGGAGCCAAAATCTTGCAACCAGAGGTATGCCATTGACTGGTTCAACTTCCTGCATACCCTATTGCAACATTCCCATTCTACATTGACTATGTCTTTGGGCTCATCCACTATTTTATCCTAGTGCTTAGTTGTCGAGTGCATTTGTTCCAACCGCTCATCTGATAACAATTCAATATGGTGGTCCTCTTCCCCCTTGTCTTTCTGTACTACTGAAATGAAATCAATTTTCTCCAAGTTGTTGGATCCTTTCTTTTCCCACCGAAGTAAATCCTTATATGTGAGCCCAAACAATAAGGACTCCTCCTGCAAAGTGACTATCTTCATTGCTACATATTCTTATACCTTAAGGAATTTATCATGTACTTCTAGTAGGTCTGTTAAAGTTTGTTACCCCCCTAGCTTCTTGGTGATACTGAACTTGTTACTTAAGAGAGGCTATTCCCACCCTAGCTTTCTCTTTCTTCCATTATTGATTTCTTGAAAGAATTATGTGAGATGGATAATCCTTCTTAGTAGAGATGGCTCATATTTTATTTCTTGGTGTCTTTGTGTCTATAAGGACTTCCTCTGTGGTGCTCAACACACCACTGTTTAGTGTGACTTTCCTTTTTCTGTGAGTCCTTTTGACTATAAATTAATACTTTTTGTCATAAGAAAAAGGCTCTAAGTCGTCCACATCCTCAACTGGCTAAGGGATGGAATGATCACCCAAGGAAAATATATTGCTTAATCTCCCCTGAGTATAGAAGTTCTCTGGTACAGGGTTCTGAGTGAGTTCCTTAGGTGGTTATGCCTCCCCTGCATCATTTTATGTATGATTGTACTTCTCTTCATTGGTGGCATTTTCCTTGGTTTCCTTCTCTATATTTTATCCTATAACTTATGAACCATCTGGTAAACTCTCATTAGGTTTCTCAGTTTCTTCATTATTTTGTACCTGCTCAAAGTTGTTTCTAGTGTCCTAGTTTTTTTCCTCATCATTCCATGTTCTTTCTCCACTTGCATCATCTTCATATTTTTTATTATGTTGCAGATCACCATTTGTCACAAATCCATTGTTCTGGTTGTTCTTACCATCCTGTTTGATTTCAACATCCTAGCCATCTGTACCTTTCCCTTTACCTTCTAGTGATTAAACCTCTTCATCCTTGACACCAAGTGGGACTTGATCTTACTTAATGTTGTTTGATGATGTATGTCACACACCCACTACGACAACCTAGATTTTTTCGTCTCTTTATTCGAGGGACAGAATCCCCGAATTTCTATGGGGCCTAGCGCAGACCATCCCTTCCCTTATCCTCCTCCAAGCGACCACAACCTAGCCTTAGCGCAAGCGCCTTTCACAACTTATGAGTTGGAGAGTCAAGGCTCTCGACTCCTCTTTCTCCAAACATCGATACCCGAGATGCGATATGGGTATGGCTCCCTCCTCACTAGTGCCTGCTACATATAACCATAGGCTAGGCTAAACACTAGCACTACTCGCAACTCGTGATCTCGCGAGTTGGAGTGTTGAGCCCTTATGCTCCTCCTTTGTGAATCCTTGATACACGATAGGTCAATGTTACATGGACTCTGCCAAAGCGACGCGTACATGCCACTTGTCTCCTCCACTATACTCTACTTACGAGCTGTGTCACTACCGCTCGTCGCACGAGACCTTGGCTCTTGGTGTCTTGCAACCTTAGCGATCAAGGTGCAACTTCTTCATCCTTCGAAACCCCAAGCCATGATAAGTCAACAATGGGTTGACTCTTTCCCAGGCGACATGTGTCCACCACCTATCACCCACTCGCACCTTTCTCTGGGTGCTTGTTGTTATGCCACCTGTCAACCACGCGGTCCCCACCTAATAGATGTGACATGTGTTCGCATGAGCCCTCGGTGCTCGACACTTCGCGACTTCTGTAGTCGAAAAGAAATTCTTTCAACCTTTGAACCCCCAATACATGATACCACGCGGAGGTTCTGATCCAATGATTCTCCCAGGGCTTGGATCCAATGACCACGATCACGTCGCAATTTTGCAAATCATGAGTTTGTGCAGTCCTACCCTTGACCACTCCAAGTCACGAGTCAACAAAATCCTACCCGACTGCCATGTGTCCTGTGGAGATGGACGGTTCTGAATACTTTGGGACTTTCAGGATGTTGTCGAGTCCACTTTACTGCCTATGCAAAGGTTAAGATTGATGGTCAATAGAGCTCTGTCAGATCCTTGGATCTACGGTCCCAGATCCCATCGCTACTTGTGAAGGCTAAAAGGGTCGAGGTGTTGACGCCTGCGCTCCTCCTCTAGATCCATCAGTCTTGACAGATATGGGGTATTTTTAAAAGGATTCCGACCATTCGTCTACCAAACGATGGGGTATTCTCTTTCGATAATTGGACTCGTTATCCTTTCTAAGCTTGAATCATGAAATTCAACCTATCGGAGCTTCAAACTCCCATGACTCTGAGACCTTAGAGAGCTACTCTTTCTTGAATAAGGTTTCCAGACTTGGATCACATGAACCTTCAGACGGTTCTTGGGCAATTGTCCCTTATCTTAGTTGAGTCTTTGGGTAAAGGTTCATTATGGTTCCAAGGTTCATGGGGTAATTTCTGGGGAACAGTACTCTCGAGGAGCCTTCCCAAAATATTACGAGAATCAAGAAAACAAGACAATTCTCGGTGGAGCGAACTCATGCCCTAGACTTAATCATTTGTACAGAAACCAACTATGGCATGTAAGTATACACATGCATCCATTATTTCCAGTCTAAAACACTAGGCAATCATTCCACACAGAAATCATTATGGGCATATAAACATGAGCATGTATTCATTATATTCAATTCAAAATACAAGGCATAAAGCACTTATCAAATCTACCAGGTGTTATGCAACTACTGAGAGGGGTGGTCGTTTCCACCCAACCGTAGGCTCAGTGACTCCAAATGGATTTACCAATAGCCACCCCCGAGCTAGACCACAATGCTTTGAGATTCAGTCTCCTACTTCCAACTCAACGGAATTCAAGGACGAAGGCTACTCTCCTTCTCCTGATACAGAAAAATAATCCAGGAGGAAGGATACTCTCCTTCTCCTATGTTAAGAACTCTATGTTTCCACAGTTTCTCCAGTTCTCTTCCACGATCCCTATCGCGTGCTCTCTCTCTATCTTTCTTTCTACCCTCTACCACACTTCCTCTCTTGCCTTTTTCTTTGCAAGATTGTGTGTGGTGCAAATTTCCCCATCCGTGGTCAGGTCTGAGAGATTTTACGGATGGTGGTTCACCCCCATCCCCTCATTAACTCTTGAGGAGCCTCCCCACCTACCAATCTGACGGGAAATCCATTTCAGGGTCAGAGAGTTGCTTTGGTCTTTGAGCAAGTAAAAACCAGTACGGTACTGGCTCAGTGGAAGTTAACGCAACCATTCCAAGTCCCTTCCACCACCTCTCATTAGCCATTGTGGTCTCTTTTAGCACATCCCCCTTCCAGCAGTCATGCAACACATATTCATAACATAATTTACATTCATCGACCTTTTATACAAAGGTCCGTCAAATCAAACATTCACATCTTTGAGTTT
>JASDQU010243501.1:143137-158985 GCA_032191745.1 Picea mariana
AATTTCATCAAGTTTTTCCATATCTGTGAGGTCGAGGGTTGTAGTCCCGTAGCCATTCTGAGCCATGTAGCCAGTGAGGTGTATGGAAGGTATTTTCCTTTTATCACCTGATGCCAGATCCCATATTTCATCAGAACATGCCATAAAGAGTTTGCAACTAATGCACGTTTGAATATGAAGAGGTTCCTCAAACCCCAACCTCCTAAGTGTTTCAGATTTGCAAGTATCTCCCAACTGCAGAGATGTAAACCATGTTCTTTTCCACCACCCGTCCAAAGGAAGTCAAAGATCATTTTTTGAATCTTTGTGTGGACAGAAATTGGGACTGCTGCGAGGGCCATCCAATATAGAGATTGAGTTTCCAAAACCGCATTTGCAAGAGTACAACGAACTCCAAGTGATAACCAACGATTACACTAATGATTAATCCTATTTTCAAACTTTATGATAAGCCATCTCCAGTCTTTGAAAGACATTTTCGAAATACCCCAAATATCTAAAACCCATAGACAACTCCATGAAATTGTAAGAAACAATTTCCTTATATCTCTCCAGAGCTTCACCTTGTATCCCCGAGTGGTGGAATGTAGATTTATTAAGATTTACTTTTAATCCCGAGGCACAATAGAAAAGTTCCAATAATGTTTTAATCACCAACCCCTTTTCAATAGATTCCTTTTTCATGATAAGAACATCATTGACAAATATAAGATGTAGAATTTTTAATACCCTGAAGACCTTGACCCCGGTCAAGCTTCCCTCTGCTTGTCCTTTCTTCAGTAATAGACTAATTCTTTCCATAATAAGGATGAACAGTAAGGGAGAGAGCGGGCACCCTTGACGTAGTCCACGTTCACTATGAAAAAATGGGGAGGTCTCATCATTTATCAATGCAATGAAGGAAGCGCTAACAACACAACTCATAATCCAGTTTATAGAAAAGGTATCGAATCTTGTTTGTACAAGTATTAGACGTAGGAAATCCCAACTTACACATTCGTATGATTTTTTTAAATCCAACTTTAGTATAAGTGATTTTTTTGTTTTTGCTTTGATGTTGTGTAAACATTCTTGCGCCATCCCAATGGCGTCCAAGATCTGCCTTCCCTTCAAGAAACCAAGTTGTTCGCTTGAAAATTCCCTTAAGAGGATAGGTTTGATTCTATTAGCAATCACCTTTGATATCACTTATAACATAAGTTACAGAGTGCAATGGGTCTGAAATCCCCAAAGGTCTGAGGATTATTCTCCTTTGGAATCAATGTAGGGAAGGTATAGTTTAGTTCGCTTTATATCTTACCTCTCGTTTTATAATCTTCAACTAGTTCCAACAATTCATCACCTACAACTTCAAAAACATGGGTGAAAAACTCGATCGTCCAGCCGTCCGGGCCTGGACTTTTATCTTTAGCAAATAGTTTTAAGATATCCCAAAGTTCCTGTTTCGTGACCGATCGGTCAATGTGCACTGAATCTTTCACAGAGACAAAATGAGGGAATAATCTGGCTAAATTCACTTGTTCCACCGATGAAGTTTGAGGTTCCTCTTCGAACATATTTTTAAAATATCTAGTGGCCTATTTTTTAAGTGCCTCTTGTCCTCTATGGTTCTGACCAAATTCATCATTTATCTCCCATATGTGTTTCTGGTTCCTTCTAGTGCTGATATATTTGGGGAAAAAAATGTATTATGATCCCCACACTTCAGCCAGATTGCTCGACTCTTTTGTCTCCAGTAATCCTCTTCAATTAAAAGGATTTGATTACACTCTTCCTCTAAGGATTTCAAATGAAATTCAATGGTAGCGTTCATCCCATATCTCGACAGACCCGAGTAAACCACCCTAATTTCCTCCTCCAAAGTTTCCATCTTAAGAAGATTTTCACAACGCCTAAGTCTTTCCCAGGTTTTAATATGAGCCGTTAAGACTTTTAGTTTCCACACAAATCTATGTTGTAAATCCGATTCCACCAGGAAACCAGGATCCTTCCAAACTTCTTTTACAATAGTTGAGAATTCCTCCTCTGCCATCCATGTTGGGTTTAACTTAAATGGATAAGCCACTAGATACTATTGTAAGTCAAATTGGGCTATCACTAGTGCATAGTTTGAGATATAGGGAATATCAAACAATGATCGGTACCTTCCCTCATCATTTAATAAAATTTCCGCATCCAGGATACGGTCTAATATTTTTTCAATGCCTGCACCCCCAGTTTTTCCATTCCTCCACATAGGCACGACGTCATTCGGGACCAGGTCCACCAACTGATGATCCTGGACCAAAAGTTTAAATAATCTGCAAGCTTGTCTAGTTGAGCTGCCACTCCCCAAACCTCGTCTACACCTGTAGTGAAATTCAAATCTCCTGCAAGAATCAAATTTTTAGCTAGAAACAACCCATTCACCGCCATCTGATCCCAAAATAATTGTCTCCCACTGCAGGGTCCATATACAGCCTGGGTGGGCCTAATGGTTAATAACATGTGCTTCCTCTTAAGAGGTCACAAGTTCAAATCCAGAGGGAGGTAGGGTATGTATACCTCTGTATACTTTACCAGTCAAATCATTGGGCGGAGGGGGGTCCCTTGTCCCACAAACAAGGGGGTCTCATACACCAATTTGGTGTGGCTTGGCCATGACCTTAAAAATAGATTATTATTATTATTAAGTAAATTAATAACTTTGTTGTTTTCTAAAGAGATACCAGTAAGTAATATGCCCCCGTTGCAGAGAGAAGGATCTAGAACAAACTTGTTGGGGTCCCATGTCACTAGGAGGCCACCCGAGTTTCCCATAGAGCTAACACCACACGAATACCAGCTAGGGACAAACTTTAACATAAAATGACGTGTCTCATCCTCTTCTACAAGCATCTCTTGTAAGAAAATAATGTCAAGTTTGACTTTTCTAAGTAATCTGCCCATGGAGGCCATTTTCAGGGATCCCCCCACCCCTCTAATGTTTAAAGAAAGTAATATCATGGTTTAGCTAGTGCAAGGGCTTTCATGACTCTAAGCGCCCCAGATTCTATAACAGTAGTAGTGGGAGGGTCACGTGTATCAGTAGAGAGGGTGGCCTTTTTGCGAGCACTTCTCTTCTTTATAGGAGAATTCTCGAAAACCAGGCCCCTAGACCAAGCATAATTGGTCCCAACCCTCCCCAAAATGGTTTCTTGACTGACCATTAAGTTCAGTAGAACCGGAAGAGTAAAACAATTTTTCCCTGAAAAGTAGAAAGAGAAACAAAAACATCCACCTCACGAAGTAGTGGAACCAACAAGTCCAGAGTCTCCCCCAATGTGCAGTCACTCGATTCATTCTCCCTATAACTCGAGAGAATAGAAGGATACTTTCCCCCCTCCTCAACCTCCATCTGAGATCCCTCGGTATTCTCAACAATGTCAAAAGTGGTTGTCCCCATCCCAAGTAAGGTGTTGGTTGTAGCATAAGTACACATCCTAGTCTCCTCTCGAGGAGTGTTTTTCCTGTGTGGGTCATTCGGATCCCTATCCCCCAAGTGGATTTGTGGAAATACCACTAAGGTAGAGAAGGCAACCTTAGTAACCGGCACAACCCCCAGCTGTGTTGTCGAGTCCAATGCTAACTTTTCCCAAGACGTAAGAGAATAAAAAAAATTGGGGCAGAAAGCTCTAATTTTACCTGTGAGTGTGTCGGAGCCCTAATGTGTAGGGGAGTCTGAGGTCTCAGAATGGTGGACTTCCTATGAAAATGAATCCACGCCAGGAGAGTCACATCTGGGAAACTTCCTTAGTCGTGAGTTTTCCTACTCCTCCTCCTCCACGGTACCCTGACAAGAACTTCTCAGATGTCCAATCTTATAGCAATACGTGCAATGGAAGGGAAGACCCAAGTAATCCATCCTTTGAGAAAACAACTGGTCTCTCCACTGTATATCCAGATTCTCCAACAAACCCGAGTGGACATCAATCTCCACCAATATCCTTCCCAATTTTCTATTAGGTGCACCAAGTGATTGTTCGTCAACACTGATAAATCGACCGAGTGCATTCCCTATAGCCATCAAATCCTTAACACTCCAAAGATTAAGTGGTAAACCAGGTAGGATAACCCACAAGTGACTAAACTTAAAATAATCTTGTGCAGGATCAAAGGATATCCTCCACCATTTGAGCATCAAGATCCCCCTATCATAGGACCACAACCTATCTAGAATCTTAGCTGCATCGTCCGACAGATGAAACTTGAAGCCGAACCAACCTCTTAGAAGGTAAAATAACTCCAGCTCATAACCCAAAATGGATAGTTAGTGCGTCTTTACCTAGGTAAAGAGAGGAGTGGTACACCGTGAGCGGTAAGAAAACCTCATGACCAGAGCATTCAACGCTAAGGTAACTGCTTCCTCCAAGCCAAGGTCATCCCCCAACACCATTTTCCGTCGTGTCCGGTTTGGTAGCCAAGGTTTCCTTCCAGAAAATACCCGGGGAACAGACTTTGGAGCAACTATACTAGCAACACCACAAGGTGGAAAAACAACAGAGTTAGGACACAGAAGAAATTCTCTTTCATCTAGACACACATGAGGTGCATGTGTAGAGAAACCTATAACAGAATTTGCAAATGGTGGTAAACTTTTACGACATAGTGAAGTTGAACTCGGAGGAAGTGTCATATCCAAGGGAAATAACTCATAAGTTGATGTTGTACAGTGTTTAAATGAGTTGCAGGCAGATTAAAAAGGCCTTCCTTCTCCCAAGCCTCCTTGTCAGCCACACTCAAAAGTGCGCTAACGGAAACTTCCATCATGGAAGCTAGAATAAACTAAGGAGTGACTACCACCTAACTCCCACTGGGACCTCCTCGGGGGGTAAAGCCAAGTTAACCACCAATTCAGTAGAAAACAATTAATGCCAAATTAAACTATCATTGTAGATATAGGTAGATAAGAAAGGAGCAATAACGAAGCTGTCAAATCTAGGAATAGGTCAGGAGGCCATAGTTGGTTATAAAAATAGCGGAGTCTCCAGAATTAGTTCACCCTTGACACCTCCAAACTGACGAAAACTAAAAACTAGTTTAACAATGGCTTTCCACCCAAATGGGCCCTCCAACGCTATCAAAGTTTAACTTAATAATGGTTCAAAGGGCCACTAGAAACCACTGCCAAAAAACGCAATGCCCAAAGCCTCCAACCACCGGAAATCCATCAAGGGGAACTTGCTAAATAAGACCTCGATTATAACCTTATCCCGATGTAATTTAAAGACTCATTATCCTCAAGAAACATCCCAAAGCCTGCCAAAATTCAACAACCATCACCATTAAAGTCCTCCATATAGTTACAGGTTTTCCTAATCTGAATCACAAATCTTATGCACTCTTTGCTAATAAATATATATAAAATAAACTTAGACTATATAACTATCTAACCAATTGAAAACATGGGCACACTACTTGGCCAATGGAAAACATGGACATTACAACATATTTCTTTTAGCATGTTCTTTGTCGCCCTCATTTCAACAAAATAGTAAAATATGTACACTATTTGCAAGTGAAGAAATTAAAACCAATTTCCATACTGTAATATTCTTTTGCATTGAAGTGTAAATGCATTTAAAAATGTTTTAAACAAAACTTACAATGTGGGTGTTACGTTTAGCTTTTGAATTATTTACGAACAGATTGGTCATTAGATTGTATTTTCACCTACTCTATTTTTTGTTGTTGAAATCTCAAATTGCACGCCATCATTCTAAGACTTTTGGAGAAAATTTAAATTTTAAAAATTGTAATTAAAAATAATATAAGTCAATATTAAAATAAATAACAATATAGAGTTTTATTAGAGCATGTTACAATAATGATCATTAAAAAAAATTAATAATTAGAACATATTACAATAATTATTATTAAAAATATATATATATATATATATATATATATATAATTTCATTAAAACATATTACAATAATGATCATTAAAAAAATAACAATATAGAGTTGTATTAGAGCATATTACAATAATGATCATTGAAAAAAATAACAATATAGAGTTTTATTAGAGCATATTACAATAATGATCATTAAAAAAATAACACAATGAGAAAGGAAAGGAAATCAATAGGGATTATTTGCCAATGTGGACAATGAAGGCTTCACTTTGAAGGCTTAACAATCTGAAAGATATTGCACCACATTTAACAACGATGATTTTGCTAAATTTAACAATAGCCACCACTGCAACAATTCCCTTTTTTTGTGATCTCCCTTTTGAGTTAGCCACTAATAAATGGGGGTAGATGTATTGAGTTGATGCCAAGTCTTTGTACTCAACCATGCTAACTCCATAAAGCGAAAAGGAAACTTGAGCAATTGTTACATTTAGATGCTCCATATCAAGAATGAAACAATTTCTTCCTAGGTGTCTTTACTACATCATTAAAAATGTGTCACAATATTCCTTGTGTTGCATCACGTGTGTGGGTGGTAATTCTACTATTCCTTAATCTTTGGTGATCATATATTTCAATGTTCGATTGGATTTCTCTTATTTTTTAATTACTAGGTTCAAATAGAATAGAATATATCATATGCATAGGAGGCTTTCATTTTCATTGTGGAAAACCCACCATTCTACTAAAACCCAATAGAGATTCTATTAAGAATTTTTCTTTTCTAATTGAAATTAAATTATGTGATGTGTCTTCTTATCATTCAATTGCAACTTCAATGCACTCCACAACCACTAAAATGAGAAATGTTATCATTCATTTGAATGTGACTAACATATTCATTCGCATATTTGAGGATTGATTTTTGTAGTAGCTTGTATCCTATGAAATTCAAATTAATCATGAACTTGACTAAAGCAAACTTCTTGTTAATCAATGGAAAGTGCATTTGATTAATGGGAAAGGTCAGAGAGGTGCTCGTGCTCAAGAATTGACACATATAGAGGAGGAATTCAACGATCATTGATGCAAAGGGCATTGTAACATATCATAGCTATTGGTAGTGTTGTTGTTCAAAAGGAAGTTGATGCATGGAGGAGGAATGTTGAAAATGCAACTTTCACAATACATGGAAGCATGTGGCACTAGGACATTCATGCCCTTTATGAGTCCTAGTCCTTAACGATATCCATAAAATAACCAATTATTTTGGTGGGACAAAATGAAGATCATTTAATGAGCTTGGCTTCTCATCAACATTGGTCATCAACATTGGAGTAAGTAATAAGGTGTTTTTCAAGCTTGATTGGACTTGACATCGTAGGGATATTTATTGTAATAATGTGCTTTTTGGGCTTGATTGGACTTGACATCCTAAGGATATTTATTGTAATAAGGTGTTTTTCAAGCTTGATTGGACTTGACAACGTAGGGGTATTTATTGTATTGAATGGCTTTTAAGTTAAAAAACTCTCAATAATATTAATAATAAAAATACACTTTGAAAAACATTACAATAAGACTTAATATAAATATAAGTGAAATAGAAACAAAAATGTAATTAAAATAACTCCTAAAATTTAAGGAGGCGTACATACCCTATCCCTTTGGATTCAAACCCATGATCTCCAAGGAAGAATCACATATTCTTAACCATTAGGTCCACTCAAGGAACTAAAATCATGCATTATTTGTCAAATTCAACTAATGTAATTGAATTTCAAAAATTTTGTTTTTTAAAACAATCAACATCCACAATAGTCGAGAGGAGACACAAAAAAATCCAATGCCCTACACGTGACATACATGCTAGCGAACATCATAACTTAACTAATTAAACAAACAGTTACTTTGTTGACCGTTGCAGGCATCTCAGTTTTCCGTTTTAGTACCATTAAAAGGAAAAGTAAATGCAGTTGATCCTCGCTAGTCTGATGGTTGTTAGTGCATCCACGTGAAAGGATGTAGCGAGTTCGATTAACCGCATGAGCAACCCCAAGGCTGAGAAGAAGAAAAGCGGTACTTTACAGTACCCAATCATTTTGTCTCTCCGCTCGGAAGAATTTTAGGAATATTCGAGACCCAGCTCAATAGAAAACCCCAAACCCAGCTTGTACAAGGAGGAATTGTATTGCTGGCCTCCTTCGTTAATTTTGTTCACAATTTTACTTCACCTGGTGCCATCACAGGAAACGGACATAATTTAAGATCCCCCAGCAAATGTATGAGGCCTATGAGAGGAAGCCTTTGTGCCATCTATTGTGGATAGAGAATGGTTTTCCAAATAATTTGAGAATTTTGACTAACAATTTGAAGGTACTATAACTAGTTAAGAGTTATAACGAGTTAAAAATGTTAAGTTGAAATTATAATATATATTTATTAAGAGTTTAATATTTAAAATTATTATAATAATATATTTGTTAAAAGTTTTTGGAAAATTAATTTTTCATATAAAAAAATGATTTTACTTTATTTTTTTATTAGTGAAAAAAAAATCATATCTAAATTTATTTTTAATTATTAATAATAATTTTTATTAATACCATTTTTATAAGTGTCTTGTCATTCAAGCTAAAAGGCACAACGAATTATGGATCATGCTTCTCCTCAACACTAAAGCATATCAAATACATATGACTAGGACATGTGATACATGTCATTCGTGGATTAATTTGGGGTGTAACATATTGGTGATATTCATGGCCTTCGGTTCCCTTGGATTGGAAGGATGACAATGGGGGAGGATGTGGTGGTGACATGTCTTGTCTTGGGAGACATGTAGCTTCCATGTGAGAGAGACTATGATAGATGCAGAAACATTCAATTCACGAAGCGGGAGAAGATTGGAAAGCACTGATAGGATGATTTTTGGACACTTCATAGTTAAGTTTCCATTTATGACTGATAGTGGTTATGCTATATTTGTACATTATGTTCTTTCTATCATGATGTTAGTTTGTTGGTTAAGCATGGCACATGGGCAATCTATGGTTCATTTTGACCCTTGTTGTTGGCTTTTGTTCGACCTCTAGTTCACTTCTGAGGTTATTTTTGTGCTTTCTCAAGCTTAGATAGGTAGCACATTTATATTATTCTCTTGATCAATTCAATTGGTCCTCATGTTGCTCATCCAAGGAAGACTCTAGCCTGCCAAATTCATGCAGCCCTGGCCGCGGTGGATTCTGTAGAGCTATATGCTCTGTCGGTTCCTTAGGAAGTTTAGACTGCCATGATGGCTCTAGAAGAAGATGTGAAGATTGTTTGGGATGCCCAAGAAGAAGAAGAGGTCGATGCATAGGTGGGGGATATCATTACAAACATTGGATGTACACGAACAAGGGAATCCAAATTCTATAGGACTTTGGAGTTATACTCACACATTGATACCATAGTAGCTCAAGGAATGCTTCCAAAGGATGTAATGTACCAGATCTATTATATTAGTAGAATAGCTAAATAATGCAGAGAATACAACTGAGATAGCAACAAAATATGGAAATATTGTAGAGATAACAGCGAAACAACAAATTATATGGAACCACACACTAGAATTATACCTTTATTGATAGGAAACAATGTTCACTTGCCTCTTTGAGGGGGCAACCTCCAGCAAAGCAGAGTTCAATTACAATAATTTTCCAAGACAAAACTTCTCATGTCCTCTACTCTTATTTATACTAAATCTATCTATCCAAAAGAACAATCTAGAAGAAGATCCTTCTAGAAGTGGAAGCTTCTATTAAGTCTTCTTACAATTGACTTATTCCTCCTTATTGCTAGGCCTTATTAATATTGACCTTTATTACATGGAAATATATTATTCTACCCACTTAAGGGGTTAGGTAGGTTAGGTCCCTAACATGCCCTCCCCCTTAAAATCAACCTTGTCCTCAAGGCTTGAGATGAGGAAATTGCTGCAAAATGTTAGCAAGCTCCCAGGTGGCATCTGCAGGAGTTGTATCTTTCCATTGGACTAACACTTCCTTGATGGTGCGCCGATGAAGACGACACTCACGCTGGTCCAAAAATGCTTGTGGCTGCAACCAAATGGATCCTTCTTCATCCAACTCGGGAAGGTTGGTTTGAGTTTGCCACTTACTTCCAATCATCTTCTTTAAGAAGGAGACATGAAAAACATGATGGAGCTTAGAAGAACTAGGCAAAGATAATTGATAGACCACCTGTCCCACGCGCTTGAGAACTGTATAAGGACCATAAAATTTGGGCACCGGTTTCTAACAGTGTTCGACCTTGAGTGAAGTTTGTTTATAAGGTTGCAGTTGAAGAAATACCCGGTCTCCTTCAACAAATTGACGTTCTGAGCGACCTTGATCGACTTGTTTCTTCATGCGATTCTGAGCCATGACCAAATTCTCTTTGATGGTATGGAGAATAGCTTCTCGAACTGTAAGTGTTTGGTCAACTGCCTGAACCTTCGAGAAACCTGGCATGTAGGAGAGAACATAAGGGGGATTTTGTCCATATACTGCTTCAAAATGAGTCATGCGAGTAACGGTATGGTAAGAAGTGTTATACCACCATTCAACTAATGGTAACCATTGAGCCCATTGATTTTACCTTTCAGAGGAGAAAAACCACAAATAGGTCTCCAAACACTTTTTGACAACTTCAGTTTGACCATCAATCTGGGGATGATAGGCGGTGCTGAGATGCAATTGGGTTCCCTGTAGCCTAACAGTTCTTACCAAAAATTGCTGGTGAAAGTGAGGTCTCGATCAGAAACAATAGAATGAGGCATGCCATGAAGCTTGATGATATGATCCATGAAACGTTGAACCACAGTGGATGCAGTAAATGGATGTTGAAGAGGATAAAAATGAGCATACATGGAAAGACGATCAACTACCACCATGATGATTGACTTATTTCCTGATTTAGGTAATCCCACAATGAAATCCATAGAGATGTCCCTCCAAATAGTGGGCGGTATCGGAAGCGGTTGGAGTGTGTCAGGGGATTTGATTGTTTCTCCCTTGTTACGTTGACAAACATCACATTCTTCCACAGAAGTGAGAACGTCCTTTTTCATACAATCCCAGAAAAAAGAATGTTTGACCCTGCCATAGGTTTTATTAAACCCTGAGTGCCCAGCTGTGGGAGTAGCATGAAGCTCAGAAAGCACTGTGGATTTAAGTTGTGACTTTTTACTTAAATACAAACGGCCTTTGTAGCGAAGCTCATCATTGTGCCAAGTGTACCCGAGGGAAACTAGAGAATTGCCTTGCAATTGTTGGATTAGATGCGAAATTTTAGGATCTTGTAGCCATTCCTAGCAATTAGCTTGGAGCCAATTTGGTACAATGAAGGATAGGGAGAGCAAGGAGCCTTCATCTTCATATTTTCGAGAAAGAGAGTCAACAACCAAATTTTCTTTACCTTTCTTGTAAATGATCTCATAATCATATCCAAAGAGCTAAGTTACCCATTTTTGTTGCTCTGGAGAGGAAGGTCGTTGGTCCAGAAAATACTTGAGGCTTTGATGATCTGTCTTAATTTGGAAGCGTTGCCCCAAGAGATAAGGGTGCTAAAGATCCACTGCGTGCAGAATAGCCAACATTTCCTTTTCATAGATTGATTGGCCCAAATGGAATTTTGACAATTGTTCGTTGGTAAAGGCCAAAGGTTTTCCCTCTTGCATAAAGACTGCTCCAATTCCTCTCCTGGAGGCATCACGTTCTAGGACAAAGGTCTTTGTGAAATCAGGAAGGGCCAATACTGGAGCAGTACAAATAGTTGCCTTTAATGCTTGAAAGGCCAGATTAGTTGCAGGAGTCCAAGTGAAAGAATTCTTTTTAAGTAAAGCAGTGAGAGGTGCCGGAATCTTTCCATAATTATGAACAAACTTGCAATAATAGCCGGTTAAACTCAGAAAACCACGCAAGCTTTTGATATTCTTAGGGAGAGGCCAATCCTGTATTGCTTCAATCTTCTTAGGATCCACCCTGACACCAGCCTTGCCAACAATATGACCCAAGTACACGACTTTTGAGGCACCAAAGGCACATTTAGAGTGTTTGAGGAAAATTTGATGCTGAGAGAGTAGATGAAGAACTTGATCCACATGGGCAAGATGGAATTGCGAAGTTTTACTATAGATGAGAATATCATCAAAGAAAACTAAGAAAAAATGACAGAGAAAAGGTCAGAAGACATGATTCATGAGGCTCTGGAAGGTGGAGGGGGCATTACACAGGCCAAAGGGAATGACGAAGAACTCATAGTGACCCTCATGAGTTTGAAAGGAAGTCT
Source organism: Picea mariana (assembly GCA_032191745.1). Classification (NCBI taxonomy): domain Eukaryota; kingdom Viridiplantae; phylum Streptophyta; class Pinopsida; order Pinales; family Pinaceae; genus Picea; species Picea mariana. The sequence goes on from JASDQU010243501.1 coordinate 155,346, forward strand.
TGGGGATGTCATCGTCTTGCATACGTATCTGGTGGTAGCCATAACACAGATAAAGTTTAGTGAAACACTGAGCACCACTCAACTCATCCAAGAGATCATCAATGACAGGAATGGAAAACTTGTCCTTGATGGTGAGTTTATTCAGGGTACGAAAGTCAGGACACATGTGCCAAGTACCTTCTTTCTTAAGTACCATGACCACAGGATAAGAATAAGGGTTGGTACTAGGGCGGATAACACCCACTTGTAGAAATTCCTACACTATTTTCTCAATTTCATTCTTTTGGGAAAAGGGATGACGATAAGGGAGAACATTGGGAGGAAGACTGCTAGGAACAAGGGGTATGGAATGATCATGAACACCACTAGAAGACGGAAGTCCTTGAGGAGTGGAGACAACAACTTGTTGCTTGGAGAGAATACCTTGGAGGTCAAGATGCACAGAGGGTGTCTCAACGACGTGAATAGAATGGAGTTGAGCAATAATACCGGAGTGGCCTTTATTGTGGATCTTTTTCATGCAATGGGAACTGATGATATCAGGAGAACCAACTGTGAGACCTTGGAAGTGATACCTTTGTCCCTCCTATTGGAATTGCATGGTTAATTCCTTAAAATCGATAAGAATGGAACCCAAAGTGCGTAACCATTCAACACCTAGCACAATGTCACACATGCCCCTTTCAATGGAAAACATATGATATTTCAGGTGGTAATGTCCAATTTGAAGACATGCATTTTCACAACGCCCACCAAATTTCATGGACCCACCGTTGGCTATTATGTTTTGAAAATTATTGACATCATGAATATAGTAATTGGTTTCCTGGGCAATGTGAAGATGAATAAAATTGTGGGTGCTACCACTGTCAACAAGGACGATGACCTTCATATTCTCAATATATCCAATGAGCTTGAGGATTTGTGGAGAAGAGAAGCCAGTGAGGGCATGCAAGGAAATGAGTGGTTCAACTTCAAGTGGGTCAGCGGGCTCCTCGGTAGCATCAGGAAGGGAGATCTCTTCAATAAGTGGAATTGTCACATATTCATCAAGAACATCTTCAGAAATGGCCATAAAGAGTTTTTGTTCCGTACACTTGTGCCCCAGAAAATATTTTTCATCACAATTATAGCAAAGACCCTTCAGTTGGTGTTCAACCATTTCATCCCTAGTTAATTTCTGGACCTTGAGGGGAGTGATAGGGGGGTTATGATTAGTGGGTCGAGGGAGAGGCACAAAATAGGTTTTTTTTTTCTAGGAAAAAACAACTTGTTGGACCTCTTTAGCACGTTTAGTAGCTTCCAACCAAGTCTGATGGCAGGCCATGAGAACCTGGGATCATATTTCATCCTTTAGGCCACTGATAAAGAATTCACAGAAGAAAGCATCCAATATAACCTCGATTCGAAAGGCCAAATGCTCAAAAGCAGTTATAAAGTCTTCCACTGTTCTTGACTATTTCAAATTGGTCAAACGATCGAGATAGTGGGTATCAATTTCAAAGTGATCATAGAGCGTTGCAACAAACTAGGTCGAGGCAATATACCCCTGACGTGAATTTTTACACCATTTCCACCATTGCCATCATTCATGATCTAGATAAAAGAAATTATAGTTAAGTTTGGCCAACTCATCAGTAATACCATGCAAAAAAAAATAATGTTCCATTTGAATGACCCAACCCGTAGGATCGAAGCCATCAGATTTGTTAACCTCGACGTGGGGAAGACATGGGTTAGACTGAAAGGATTTAGATTGAAAATGTAGAGAATCAGAGGAATCAACAACATCAGGTTGGTTCAAGGAGGAAGGACTGAAGGGCAGTTCAACAACTGGTTGGCAGTAGACTGGAGGGTATTAAATTGGTTCATGAAGTTGGCTTCCATGGTGTCAAATTTGTGGTTGACTTGGACCTCGAATTGTGCAAGGTGGGAATTGGTAGAGCCAATCTTAGATGTCACGTGATTAATGGAAGCTTCCAGGTCTTAGTTGCGAGTGGTGGAAATTTGGAGAGGGGAAGTGTTACACATTATTTTCGTCATCCCTATGACCGTTAATGATGTAAACTTATCTGTTGCCTTCAGAGGGGTCAGTGGCCTGAATTCCTGAAGAAAGAAGAGAGAAGAACTTTTCCTGAGAAAAGAAGTTGCATTCTCCTTTATAAAAACCCTATTAAAGAGGATGTTCGCAGGTAGCACTATGGCTAGGGTGCGAGAATGCCTGATTCTCGTAGGCTGCACCATAGCTGGGGTGCGAGAGGTTCGCAGGTTGCTCTATAGATAGGATGCGAGAATGCTTACACGTGGGAAAAACGAGCGTTTTCTCGAATCTTCTAGAAGGAGAAACTTCCATGGTGAGGTGAAATCCGAATGGTTTGGATCTTACTCGCTTTCATGATTTAATAAGATCATCCAAACCTCCTCACCTTATCCTCTTCAACTTATAAAAGGAGAGGAGTTCTCATGGAAAAAGTTAGCTTTGGAGCTTGGATTGGGCTAAGTTGGATTTGGCTTGGAATTATTAGCTTGGTTAGAATGGTTTTGAGTTTTGCCTTTGTCAAGATAGATTGTGAATACTATTAGATCTGTGCTCTCATAATTCTTGGAGTGAAAGTGTGTGGGGAACGAAGGACAGTTGGAAGGGACCTTACAACATCAAGGCCATGGTTGTAATCTCTCTTTCACATTTAATATGATACAGTAATATGATTCTTTTCTATAAATCTTGTTGTGTTTTATTGTATGATTCCTTGATNAGGTTGTGTTCTTTTGTAGGTTCATCATCGTATGAGCATTGTAATGGAGTTAGGATGGCGATGGCGAGAGGAAACGACATTTAAATGGTATGTCACTCATCCCTCTTTAGTTAGTAAATTCAATATTTAAAACTTAAGGAAAGCATCATGTTCTAGGTGTTTTGTTCTAGATCTAGGTGGATCTAGGGAGATCAGTTAGTGTCTGCACCTACCGATTTGTCCGATAACAAGAAGTGCGGGTAAGGAAAAATGGGTGGGTGGGACCACAAAAAATGACTTATAAGTGATAGGTACCATGACGATCAGGGCGAGAAGGGAAATATAATGGAATAGGTGGAAAAATAGGGAGGCTGAGAAGGGTTCGGGTCCACTGAAAAAAAAAAGAAAAAAGAGAGAGAATGGTATGACAGCGATCAGGGAGAAAAGGGGAATCCAAGGGGATAGGTCCCAAATAAGTGTGTCAACAGGACCACTATACTCGTTTTTTTTAACTCCTGTGGAGTTATACTCTGGCCTGAATAATACTGCAGTGACGAAATGCCCAAATGCTTAACAGGAAGAAATGTGTAGTAATTTCGCAACCAGAATGAAGAAGGCACAATTGTGCAGCAATAGATCTTGTCTGTTCTATTTTTGTTTTCGTCCCAAGGGTTAGGGTATTTAGGGTTTCTACAGACAAGGGTTTGCCCTGTGCTATATCTCTCTAATATATGTGTTGGACAACTGAAAGGGGGGGGGGGTGAATCAGTTGTTACTGTGCTTAAACAAATATGCTTCTTTTAAACTCTTTGCAGAAACACTGAATATTGATCAGAATAATGCAGGGAAATAAACAATGGCACATTCAGCATCAGTCACATATATGAGAAACACAGAGACAGATA
>JASDQU010243502.1:29668-46912 GCA_032191745.1 Picea mariana
ATGGTCCCCGATAAGGTGTCTGCTGCTGAGGCGACGGTCGTCGGGGTGTAGTGAAAGTGGATCCCCTCTGGAAGCCACGATATCCCGACGTATGTCTCACTGGTGTCTGATGCTGCGGTGTACCAGATGAACCCTGCCTTGCTGGTCTCACTGGAGTCCTGGTCTGACCCCCACTGATAAGCTCCTCCTCTGCTATGAGGGCCTTTTGGACAACGTCGTGCAAGGTTTGAGGCATCAAGATCCTAAACTTTGCACGCAGGCTGCCCTTAAGGCCAAACACGAACCGGTTGACCTTGAGCTTCTCAGTGTTAAGGTGCGGAGCATACCGGAGCAGCTCCATTAAACGTGCCTCGTACTCGGGCACCGTACGACCTCCCTGTCGTAAAGCGTTGAACTCATTGAATTGACGCTCAATGAATTCCTCTGAAAGGTACCTCTCTCGGAATCGTTCCTCGAACAGTTCCCATGACACGTCTTCAACGGCCATGCTTAGCTACGGTAGGAGTGTCTTCCACCATAGAAGAGCGCTCCCCTTCAGTTGAAATACTGCCATGCGGACCTTCATGTTGGAGGTGTAATCGAGAAGTGTGAAGCACATCGCCATATTCTCCAACCATGCCTCGGCGGCGGTGCCATCCGGGGCACCAAAGAACTTGGGAAATTTAACCTTCTCGAGTTCACGGTGAATGCTACCTATAACGGCTAGTGCGCGTGGCGGAACCTCAGCGGGTGTCGGTGCCCTAACCTCATCTCTGTCCAAGCAGTTGATCAGTGCCTCGTACATGCGCTGAAAAGATCTCATCATCCCGACCACGTCGCCAACTGCTATCTGCTCTTGTCCGAGAACCTGCTCGCCTCCCTGGGGGTTAGACCCCTTAGGCGTGGATGATACTGGAGGCGTCATGCCTCCTCCCCTAGCACCTCGTCATCTGCCTCCGCGGCGTCCTCTAACCATCATTACCTTTACGCACACAATCAACTCGATCAACAACAGTATAATCGAATCATAACTTGTCAACGAAAGCCGTAGCGAATCCCAAGTCGCGGGTCGAACCGGCTCTGATACCATATGCTAGTCTGGTCGACAAGCTATCGTCAGCCTGCATCATCAACAATCGTGTCAGAACATGTCAACATCATATCATCATATCAAAGAAATATCACAGTAAATAAATCAACCCAAATAGCACACTCCCTGACTCAATCCGGAGTCCGAGGGGGTTCCACCGATGCCTCTGCATCCTCAAGGTCCGAAACCCTGCACACTCAATGAAACTGAGTCAACAACACCTGTCTACATCAAAGCAGTAAAAACATCATGTCATCTATCATAACGCATCATAATCAAGGATAAATGGTTTAACATCCCGCTCTGGCGCACTGAGAAAACTTATTCTTTGAGGACACTTGCTCGCAAGGATCATATTTAACATTTATTTCTCATAGATATCACAATTATTGGAAAATGATAATAACAATCTTATTGATTGGAGTTATTTATGAATGATATAAAACAAGAACAACATTTATGAACACCATCATTTGTAGTGAAAAAAACTTGAAGAATTGAGGGAAAACCCCACTTTTCAACATGTAATTATAATAATCAAATTACTTACCTCATTTAAACCAGTGACAATAATATGATAACCTTTATTTTCTCTAGTAACATAAACTCAATGTTCCCTATCGTATCTATCTCTAGTTACAATTCTTATCTACAACTTCTCCTTTATACATTTTAATTGCTTGCCATAGTCGATTTGATGACTAGGAAAGCGAGCTCATCTTATGCTTGTCTTGATAAAAAGGAAAAGTATTTTAAACAAAAGTAAAGGCTTCCCCCAACATTATTTAACTTTGAGACATATGGTGTCCTCTTGGGTGCTACTTCATAACACTTCTCTTGATTATGGTTTTGTAGCTCAATCGATCGACCCCTTCATTTTAAAATGGAGGCATTAGATAAACAAACATTAACACAAGTTGTGCCACTTACTTTGGGGATTTCAAATCTAGTTGGAGATGAAGCCAAAGAAAAGAGACACGGGAAGAAGGTAGTGGAATCTAAGGGACTATCTCGGGTTTTGAGGAAGGAAAGTGGTGGAAGACTACATCCACTCAATAGAGTAATGAATGAACACATGAATTCCACCACATGTATGGTTAACAACTTAGAGTTTTTAAACAAGTCTTCCTGCCTAACTATGCATTGTATAAATGCAAAGTTGTAGCCAAGGAAAGGGTTGGATATTTAGATTGGTTGTTTAATCTATACTTGTTATTTATCTTCGGTGTGAGAATGATTACATCCTCATGATTAGGTTCTTGAGCTGATAGTGTAATGTGTTGTTATAAGCATGTATCTAATCTAGATTGAGATTAACAGAATGGTGTCCCCTTTCAAGTAATTTACATGTTATTGATTTATATTCATAATATTTAATTCTTAATGGTTAGGTCTTACGTCATGGTGAATTCATGCATTTTCTTTATTATTACGAGTTGCATTTCAATGGAATATAACATGTGGTTTGATGTTGAATGTGATAGTACTAGGAGTAGTTATGTTTGTGCTTTCCTTTTGGTTAGGTTTCAAATGACGATAAATTCGTGCAATGCACCTTAGGTGAGACCTTTCCTCTCCTAAGGGATTGATATGTTGGTGCTAGACTGCAACCCCTTTATTAGACACCCTTATGGGCTTTGGTTTGCATTCTGAGGAAAAAAATGGTTCCATTGCTAAGACCCTTGTGAGGTTTCCATAATATGAAGGATCAACTCATGAAGATGGATTTATACAAGATTTGTTTGATGCATAGATTGACCACTTTGCAAAATACAATCCCTTATTGATTGGATGGAACATGCAAAAGTTTAAGGATGAACTCCTTTACAATGTGATATATTAGATCTTTTTGGGTAGAGTTTCTATAAGTTTGTGGTTGTGAAAACTAAAAGAAAACTCAAGATATAGAGGAAAGGAAACAATGTTACTTGGAATACTTATAATCTAATAGCACTACAATAGTGTGATGATTTGGTGGTGAGAGCTATATATTTAAAGGAATACATTATGGAGTATGCAGTGGAGTTGAGTTAGTGATATTCATGTGCTGAGGAATAGTTCATGAATGGACAACATGTGTGGTTGGTGATTGAGATCACTACTTAAGTGTAAATCATTTTCTGGAGGAGAAGGAAATGTTATCTTTTATTCCATCAAATATGGTAGTGAAAAACCCTATGCTAAGGGGTGGTCTAGAATGATGCTAGTGAGGATGAGAAGCTAAAGGAAGAAGGTACCATGGAGGAAACTCAAGTTTGAGAAAAAGTAGTGAAATCCATAAAAAAGATGCAATAGCCAATCAGTTGTGGATGAATCAAATGAGATTGACAGAGATAAGTGATGAGGGGAGTAATGAGGGGAGTAATGTAGCAAGGCATTGTTGACAGAGATAAGTGATGAGGGGAGTAATGAGTCAAGCCTAAAATAATTGGAAAGTTTGAGGAAGTGAGGAGTAAAGGCTTTCCAATGGTTGACTAGAGAGAGAGGGTTGATGCTAGAAGCTAAGAGTCCAACTAAATAGAGGGGGGGTGGAGGAACACACACAAGATTTAATGGATACACTATAGATGTGTAATGATTTCATGTGGTTATACAGGTAAATTGGTGGGAGACATTGCAATAAGGAGTTACATAAAAAAAACCATTATCAACCATTGAAGGAGAGCTTAACTATGGAATTATAACCTTATTAGGTTCTTGTAAATGTACTCCTATTGTTTGGTGAAGAGAAAACACAGGTAGTAGACATGGTACATCTAAAAGGAAGTAGAGCCAACCTAGTACAAACACCACCCCTTATGCATATGAATCTAAGTGAGGAAACTCTTGTTAGTTCTATTAATTCTAGATTATTACATGACATAGTAGTTTGAATAAATAAGGATATTTCGGGTTACATTTTCCCGAATTAAGGGAAGGGAAATGATTATGTAGAGCAACCTTGTTTCTATGTGAAGCCATTTGCAATTCCAAGAGCACCGCCATCATTGACACCAAGCTAGTGGATTTTTATATGACCTTGAGGGGTTAAGCATTGCGATGGTACATAAAGCATTTTACATATATTACCCCTCCAATTACCATGATGATATTGCATGAAGTGGGAGAAGTGTTCATCACTATTAGATACCCAATCCTTAGGAATTGAGGTTCTTTGTAAATATTATTTAGGATAAATATGACACTACAAGGAAAACATCTTGTAGAAGAGGTTTTTGTGGGGGTTTTTAATGTTACAAGATTTGGAAAAAATTTCAAAAAATCCTCTGCTACAACCTCCACTATTTGAAACAGAGGTTTTAACGGATGTTACATATAACTAAAAAAAATTGGGCAGGAGGATCTTTTGTCGATGCTTGTATTGTCAAAATGCACTGGTGTGCTCCTACTAAAACAACACCAATGTGTACATAAACCTACAAAGCATTGGTTCTCTTACAATTATTAGGCACCAGTTCTACCCTTTTTTGGTGTATGTAGCACTAGTGCTCTTATAATTATTATGCACAGATTCCAATTTTTTTGTTGTGTGTAGCATCGGTACCTTTTGAGTTTATGTACACATTGGTCATATTGTTTTTAGTATGCAACACCAGTGCTCTTATAAATAATCCGCACCAGGTCGCTCTGTTTTTATGGCACACTAGTACTTGTATAATTAGTATGCATCGGTGTCTGTATTACCCTGTGCATTGAAGGGTAGTGAAATTTCGAATATTCAAGGTGAGATGTTGGTGCCATTCTTTATTACTAAGCATCATTGTGTATAGTATATTCAAAGCATCGGTTTGTATATTATATTTAGAGCACTGGTGCATATTGTAGACATGTGCACTATAAAATTTTGAAACAATAAATATAATCAATTGTACATTATATCATTTAAGGAACAATGTTTTTTCACAATATTTGGAATTGATGCTTCAATATAATTACTAGGAATCGGTGCATATAACTCATTAAAATGAATTGTTTTCTATATTATGGCACACATCGTTTAGTGGGTTCATAAGAATACAGTGCATTGATATGTATATATTTTAATTAATTTTTTCTTTTACAAATTTTGAATTAATCATATGAAAATCAAATAATTTTTATAACGATATTGTTTTATATTTTTTTTATTGCATTTTGATATAATGATTGCATTAATCCATTATCCAACAGATTATGCCCCTGTTATTTGTAAGAATGTAAATCATCCACATACTAATTAATTGACAACACAACACATTACAACTTTCGACAATGCAATATAATAAGAAACCCATTTTATTATATATGAATAAGAGACCCATCATCATACAAAATGGGACAATGTAAAGGTCCACAATAATCAAAATGCAATCAATATGTAATTGTTACACTTATTGGTAACATATCTTCATGTAATTAGGACAATATGTCGAGCAAATTAAACAAAATCTTTGATTTTCATAGACAAATATTCCAAAACATACAACTTGCAATAATATTCAATTATATTGATTAGCATTCATCACTTGAACTGTGGTCATCGCTCGAGTTGTGTGCATGCCTCATTTATTCATCATTTGTAGGTGATATTGTACTTTGGTTATTTAACCTAATGTTTTCTTGATCGTCGTGTTTTTTATGTTTCGCCTCTTCCTCTTCCATATACAAACATAGAAATAAGGTGTAATAAATATATCTACATTTATATATAGTAGAATATACATGATTACTTAAATAAATAAATAAATGTATCATACCAACGAGTATTTCATAAACAATACACATTCTTTGAAGTCATGCTTCATGCCTTCTCTCAAAATCTCTTCTGTTGGCTACACTCCATACGTTATTTCCTACATGTTTAATACACCATGAAAAAACACAATGTATATAATTAATATAAAGGTTTCTTGTTGTTCCATTAATTATAAAATAAGGGAAGTTAAAATACATAGTTACTAACAAATTCTTCAATTAAACCTTGATACTTCAACATATACTCACAACCCATACTTAATCCAATGTCTATTAATTCATTGATTAGCTCCTCTTTGTATGTTAGCACCTATTAGAAGACATCTATGGACAAGTGTAAATTAATTATTTAAATATAAAGATCACGACAAACACAAAATCTTAAGTAAGGATGAAAACGTAAGTACTCACAAAGTTTGCAATCAACCCTTTTATTCCTTGTCGTCCTTTCATATGTGTTGAATGGGTTCCATTTTTTTTTATCTTTTTAGCAACAAAACAATTGAAAATTAGCATTTCATGCAATAATTAAATTCAATGTACATAAAATAATAAATGAATGATTACATACCTATGATGTGCGTTATTATTGGGATGCCCCCTTCTATGATAAAATTATGTTCATTTATTTTACCATCACTGTCTACACTTTTTTGGACATCCCTACTGACATGTATTGGTTTTCCCCTCCTTTTTCCCTTAGAATTTTCATAATCTCCCTGGAAAAAATAAAAACTAGGAATCATTAAATATAAAAATTACAATTTTATTTTTTATAAAATAAGATATCGGTGCGTATAACGAATTGGTATGCACCGATGCGCCAATCATATGAATACACACCAATATATGATAACAATTCCTCCACGAAATCGAAAATGTTTGTTTACAAATTGTTTTATTCACATAGTTTGTTTACAAATTGTTTTATTCTATTGTTGTTAGGGTTATGGTTATTCCCTTGAGAAGCAATATGAAACATCACAAGTAATAGGAACCGTCATGAGTCCAAGAGACCACTTGGAAGATGAATCCAAAGGTCATGATCATGTATTTATATGTGTATCATATTAATGAAAAATATTCCACATTGATCTCCAATTAGTGTGCATTCTAACATTGGTATCATATCTCTATAGTTCTTAGGGTGTATGGTAGTTTCACATAACATTGGAGCAGGTAAACTCCATGATTCTCTTCGCTTGTTGTTTCCTTTCCTCCTATGAGCAGGTTAATATTGGGCATCTCATTTCCTTTCAAGCACAAAATTGTCCCTATGCCCTCCTCAACATTATCCATGCCCATATGCATTAATCTATGCTCTTGTGCATTAATCTGTGTTCCTATGCGTGCAGGTCTGTCTATCCTCTTGTTCGGTTGAAATCCCATGCAAACCCTCCTCTCACACGTGAACCTTGCTCTCACACGCGAACCCTCCTCTCACACGTGAACCCACAAGGTAAAAATGTGACACATTTCTCGAGGAAAAAAAAATGGGGGGCATTGCTCCCAATCCCTTGCAACTCCTGAAGGGGGAGGCTAGCCCCCCCCCTCCCTCCCCTCAAACCCCCCTGCGTGATCAACGCAACGTAGAAGACACTAGAATTAGTCATGCAAAGAATATAACACATACCCAACATTCTCCCACTTGTTTTTTTCTTTGCATACATGGGGTTACAGGGTTACATATTCAATAATCCAGGGAAGAAATGCCCATGGATCCTCTACACCAAGAGAACTTATCAGTGCTCATAGATTTTGTTAATGATTCTGCAACATTCTTCAAAGTGTCCACCTTCATCAACAACACTTTATTTTCTTCAACCATGTCTCTCACAAAGTGATATTGAATATCAATATGCTTTGTCTTTGAATGATAAGTCGGGTTCTTCGCTAGAAAAATTGCACTCTGACTGTCACAATATATCCTTACATCTTTTTGTACTAGCCCAATACCTGAACACAATCTTTGTAACCATGCTGCTTACTTACTTGCATGAGTGACTGCCATGTATTCATCTTTTGTAGTTGAAATTTCCACTACAACTTGTCTTTTTCTCATCCAACTGATTGCTCCTCCAAACATCTTAAACACATACCCACTTGTAAATATCCTATGATCCATATCTCCAACCGATTATGCATCCACAAAGCCATGTATGTCCAACACTCTGTCCAATCCTGGTCTTCCTTGGTAGCACAATCCATAACTAGTAGTGCCATGCAAATACCTGAAAACCCTTTTTACTGTTGTCCAATTCTCCTTCCTTAGTTTTGACATATACTTGCTCAAAACTCTCACTGCATGTGCAATGTCTAGTCTAGTACAGACCATTTCATACATCAAACTGCCAACTGCACTCACATATGGAACACAATACATGTTCTCCTCCTCTCCATGTGTCTTAGGAAACTAATCTGCAAATAACTTTACACCAACAGGAATAGGGACCTTGACCAGTTTACATTTCTGTGTATTAAACCTCTGCAATATTGTCTCGACATATTTTCTCTGATTTAACCAGAGTTTCCTCTTTTTCTGATCTCTTTTAATATCCATGCCCAAAATGAAATTTGCAGCACCGAGATCCTTCATGTCAAATTTAGAGGACAACTGAGTTTTCACATCCTGGATAATCTCCTTGTTGTTTCCTATCAACAACATGGCATCCACATATAAGACCAAATAAATCAAATGATCACCAATTAATTTAAAATACATTTGCTTCTTTTGAAGCCAAGTCTCAACATATAAGTATCAAAATTTTGATAGCACATCCTTGGTGATTGTTTTAACCCATACAAAGACTTTTTCAGCTTGCATACCAGCTCCTTCTTTCCATTCACAACAAATCCTTCTAGTTGCTTCATATAGATTTCTTCTTCCAGATTCCCATGTAGGAATATTGTCTTCAAATATATCTGTTCTACTTCAAAATCAAATGCATTAGCAATAGATAACAGAAATAGTATAGAAGTTAACTTGGAAACAAGAGAAAAAATCTCACCAAATTCAATTCCCTCAACCTGGGAATAACTTTTTGATACTAATCGAGCTTTGTATTTCTCCTCTTTTCCTTATGCATTCAACTTCTTTTTAAATACCCATTTTTCGCCAATGGGATTTCTTCCAGTCGAAAACTCCACTATATCCCAAGCCTCATTCTTATCCAAGGCTACCATTTCTTCATCCATGGCCTTTTTCCAGAGTTTTCCATCCTCTGAATCCACTGCCTCCCTGACAGTTCTAGGATCATCATCAGTAATAGAAAAATCAAAATTTGAAGGGAAATCAGATGGAGTATACCTTTCTGGTAGCCTTCTTTTTCGAACCGATCTCCTCAATACTGGAGTATGAAGATCTTCTTCTTATGATTCTTGTTCTTCTGTAGAGTCTGATTCATCATCCTTTAAATCAAACTCTATTTTCTTTGGTTCTTCCTTACTTGGTAGGAATTCATGTTTAACAACATCCTTCATTTCTCTAAATACCACATATCGTCTATACACAACCTTCTTAGTTTCTATGTTCCAAATTTTATAACCTTTGAGACCATCTTTATATCCAATAAAGATACACTTTTCAGCCTTCTTATCTAGCTTACTCTTATTTTCCTTTGGAACATGAACATAGGCCTCACAACCAAATACCTTAAGATGTGTGAGAGAAGGTTTCTTACCAGTCCATACCTCTTGTGGAGTCTTGTCATCCAACACCAATGAGGGTGATCTGTTGACCAGGTAACATGCAATACCCACTTCCTCTACCCATAATTCTTTCCCTAACTTAACACCATTGAGCATGCACCTTGTTTTTTCCATCAACATCATGTTCATCCTTTCTGCAAATCCATTATGTTGAGGTTTATATGGAGTAGTCTTCTTCCTTTCTATACTGCACTTCTTACAAAATTATTCAAATTCATTCCCGTAGAAATCTCCGCCATTATCTTTCCTCAACACCTTAATTATTTTCTCTATTTGATTCTCAACAAGAGCCTTAAACTCTTTAAACCTGTAAAAGACTTCAAATTTCTTCCTGCGGAAATATTTCCAAGTATTCCTCAATAATTATTCTATAAATGATACATAGTACACATATTTTCCCAATGATGGAACCGACACAGGTCCAAACAAATCACTGTGAACTAGTTGTACAATTCCTTCTGCCCTCGTTGCACCAGAGGGGAATCTTACCCAATTTTTCTTCCCATATACACAATGTTCACAGAAATCAAAATCTAGAGAGAAGTTAGACATACCTTCAACCATACCTTTACTATGTAGTAGTCGAAGACCCTTCTCTCCAATATGTCGCAATCTTTGATACCACAACATAACCTTTTCTCCAAAGACTATAGGATTTGTTTCTTCTTCAACTCCAATATCAGGAACAATGGAACTATTACACCCTTCACTAATTGTGCTTCCTTGCAACTTATACAAAGTTCCAAACCGAATTCCCTTCTGAAGCACAATTGCTCCTTGAACCATCCTATAGGTTTCCTTTTCAAATATTGTTTTTACCCTTGCATCGTCCATTTTCTTACATAAATCAAATTTTTGGCCAATCCTGGGATGTGCAGAACACCAGGTAGTGTTCTAATCCTTCCATATATGAACATCAACTTGACTTTTCCTCGACCTATGATTATGGTTGTCGATTCATCACCTAAGAAAACGTTACTTCCATCATACCTTTCATATTCACATAACCACTCCCTGTGGGGAGTCATATGAAAGGATGCACATGAGTCAACCAACCATGCCTCATGATTTGCATGTGTGCTTGAAGAAGCCAAGTACACATCCCCTCCTTCTTTCTTGTAGGTCTTTTTATTCTGTAGGAGGATATTCTTCAAATCACTTCTTTTTCTCAACTTTGGATCTACACTGCTTCTTGTAGTGCCCTTTCTTTCCACATCTCTAGCATACCTTTACAAAAAAATTGGGAGACTTAGATCTTCCCTTAGACTTAGATCTACCACTTGAGTACTTGGATCTATTTCTTTCCTGGGAGTGTCCTCTTGCAAATAATGCATATGTGCACTGTCCTTCCATGTGCAAAACAAGGATGATACCACTTCATCAAACTTCAAGGTAGTTGTATTACTACATATGGCCACAACCAGACTATTCCACGAGTTTGGTAAAGAGCACAGTAAAATGATACACGTATCTTCATCTGAAATTTTAATCTCAACATATATTAATTGACTTACCACAATATTGAAGGTGTTCAAATGCTTTGCCACCGAGTCTTTATCTCTCATCCTCGGGTTATACAACTTCTTTTGTCATGAATAATTTATTTACTAGGGACTTAGATTGATACAACTTCACCAACTTATCGCATAAATATTTGGTTGTAGCTTCCTCTAACACATTCAGTAATATTGAATCTGAGAGACACAATCAGATTGTACTCTTCACCTTCCGATTCAAATTTTTCCAGTCATTTGCTGAAGTTTCTGCAGGTGCAGTACCTGGATCCACCGCGATCCACTGATCTCTTTCCACCCACAAATCTTCCATCTTGATCTTCCACAACTCAAAACTTTTCCCATTAAACTTCTCGATCTCCATTTTCAAACTGCTTGCCATTTCTTTTCACCTGAAAAATAAATACCACATATCTCCCAATGTAACAAGGCTTATCACAGTCTTGAGCCAAACCCTTGACCAAAAAGGCATCCCTTTGAAGTCAACAAAGCTATCATACCAAATGTAGATTTCAACCTTGTACAATATTTTACTGCAAATAAATTTTCAATAAAAGAACATAAAAGATACAATGGAAAATACACACATTACGCAGAGATTTTTCCCCTGGAAACCCAAACCGAGAAAACCAAGATCTTCTATATTCATTCATAGTGATAGATTGTTTACAATACAATATACATATAGGAGCTAGTTGCATCCAAAACCCTAACCCAATGACTTGGATTAGTCAACAACCCTAATTCCTTAACCAGAAATAGAAAACCATCGATAAAAACCATGTGCCAAAAAACCACCCAACAATGGACATGAAAATTGAGGCGACACAAAAAACAAGGTATAAATGAGACACGTTTCCCAAGAAAAAAAACTCGGGGGCACTGCCCCCGAACCCCTGCAACCCATGAAGGGGTGGCCTAGCGCCCCCCCTCAAACCCCCTTGCACGCCCAACATAACGTAGCAGACACTAGAATTAGTCGTGCAAAGAATATAACACATACCCAATACATAAGGTTACAAGTTATGTGTCAGTGGTTTAGGTGGTCCAATAGTTCTCCAATTAATGGTTAGTGGAATAGTTGGATAGAGGCTACTTACTAGTGATTGGTAGGTTAGCAATTACTAGATTATTAGGTTTTTGGTTAGTGATTATTGGGTTAGTGAGTTAGTAGTTAGTAATTGAGGATTAGGAGTTAATGGCTAACTATTATTAGTTAAATATTAGTGGGATAGTGATTATCGGTTGAATGAATTAGTGATTTAATGATTAGAGATTAGTAGATTAGTGATTGATGGATTAGGGATTTGTGGTTTAGGAGTTCAAGGTTAGTGGTTAGTGAGTTAGTGGATTGGTGCATTAGATGTTAGGAATTAGTATATTGTTGAGTTTTGAGTTAGGGGTTAGGGAATGTTAAGAGTTACCATGTTAATGGGTTAACCATGTTATCACATAAAGTTGTCATGGGTCTTTTGCAGTTTTTGCAGGCCGAACAAGTCCTTTGTCTGCACAAAGAAAATCCATTAGCACCATATCTAAGTGCGGTTTGAAGGGCGTTATATTTGGCAGGTGGATAAGCTTTAGCGGGGGCACTAAAATAGCAGGTTTTCCCAGATCGTAGATCACAACCAGATCAACGACCATGCTTTATTTCGGCACCGTAACATGGTCGGGCGTTAAAATCCTTCAGTGGGACGAAATATAAACCATGGTATTGTGGGAGGCTACGTGGCGGATGGTGGTGAGTTTCGGGCCCAAAAGAGGTGTGGATCCAAACCACTTTCCACGGCCCCGAAATCACGTGCTCGTTTAGCATTGAATCCAATAGCATCACGTGGTCGCCCCCTAGTCATCAAGCCTCATCCTGATACCGAGGTGAAATCAGTTAATGAACGAGGACTCATAGTTGAAACCTCAACTCACTCCATATATAGAAGGGATGGGGGGTCTGGTCGTGGAGACAAAACTGTCATCTCAAGGTACCATAATGGACAATTTTTCCTACAGGCCCTTGCTGATCTGAGATTGCATCTGTCAGAAGAATACATGCATAGTCTGACAAAAGGATGCATAGAGGAAAATCCTTGGACATGATGGCCATCTTGCGCTCCTAGCAGTTGTCCACTGTTGGGTATAAATACATCAGTTAAAGAATATGTTATGGGGATTGATGGTCGAGCAGAGCTCCCTATTTTGTAACGGTTTGATAACAGAGTTGTTATCTAGTTATGTATGACACCTGATACTTTCTCATTAATAGAAGTCAGTTTCTTTCACCATCTTGTTTCCTATTGTGTAGAAACACTCGTTCATGGATGATCCATATGAGATATTGTAGTTGTATTGTAATGGAGGTTTGATTATAATGTTTCTATGATCTGTTCCAATATTTTCTTTCGTTCTCTTGTTTCCTCTTGTGCTGAAACACTCGTGCATGGATGATCCAGACGAGGTGTTGTAGTGGTATTGTAATGGAGGTTTGATTATAATGTTGTTGTGATATGTTTCAGTATCTTTAACTTAATTTCAAGAGTGTTCTTGCGCCTGGTTTTTTCTTCACCAAGTTTCTTGAAGGCCGGATGCTTATGGAAGACTTATCCACTCTTCTCACTAAGTATTCCTCCTCCCACCTTTAACCTTAAAACACCGACTAAAGATAATGAGAACCTCATTTACTTATGCATTGCTAGCCCATTTTTCTTTTTTTAAAACATTCTTATGTTGAGCTTTGTCCATTTGACCTCCACTCATAAACCAACCTCCACAAACATTTTGATGGGTACTGGGCTTATTCTCCCGCAATATGAGGGTGACTCTTAGTGCTAACAAACCATTAAGGTTAATGATGCCCAAGCATCAACTAGAGTTTAAATATGTCTAAGAAAAGTAATATAGATATAGATGAGCACATTTTTTCCTATGATTCGACAAAGAGGTTTGATGTCCCTAAATAATTGAGATCCCCGAGACATGTGATAGTAGAAAATCACCTAGTGGTGTCTATTAAATATTATTAGAGATAATAGAGGCAATGTTTTGATGATAATTTCAATGTTGTGAGGACTATGGTATGAGGATCAATCAAGAAAGTTCTAGTACCAAGAGAAAAATAAAACTACAAGCAATATGAGGCTTTGGAAGTCATATAAACAATGCCATGCTAAAGGTGAACGCTCAACAATGAAGACGAAAAATCCCCATTAGACGTGAGAGATAGTAAATCAAAGGCAAGTATTATTCAAAATGAAGGCTTGGGTTAGGGAACCATTAAATATATTATAAATAAATACCAAAGACAAAAATCCATGAGCCAATATACAGTCCCAAGCAAATATGAATTGCAAAGGAAACATGAAAAAATATTGAACCTTGACAAAGATAAAATATGCATGGAGGATTGCTAAGTGGGAGAGGTATGTTTTGACAAAGGATCCAGTTGACAACAACATGGAGATATGAGATCTTGTATAGAGTTCAACAAGACAACATCGAAAGGAGAACACCATGGACTCATGGTAGGAAAGTTTAGAAACCTAGAATAAGAGATATTTTAGGAAAGGGAGTAAATGAATAGATGTTTGACATAGAGAACATGTGGCATGATAAGATCATATATTGATTGTTTTGAGAATATTGGACGAAATGGATACAAATGTACGATTTCTATCTAATTGATGGGAGATCGACGAATATAGATATTAAAGGGACCGAAACAAACAATAAAGGAAGGAGTTATTGATGGTGCATCAATGGGGGATAACAATGAGGCAAACAATATGGACCTCGCAACAAAGTAATAAATGTTGTATAGGCTGGAATATATACCATTGGATCTAAATGCTTTTAGATCTAACAATGTATATCCTAGCCCATACACCATTTATTTCTTCACTTCCCGGACTCTATTTTGGACGGCGTTTTTCTTGAAATTGGGTATTTTTCCAAGAGTAAATCAAATATCCAATTGGTTTCTACAAATTCTTCTTAGAAAGTTTCATAATTTGATCTAAAGTGAACTAACCCCTTTTTTCTCCTTGAAAACCCTAAAAAAAGAAAAAAATTCTCCCACTTCATGCCCAAGAAAGGGCTTTGATACCAACTTTTATGTGTATGACATATGAAAATAGAATCACATACAAAATACCCAACATTAAGATATAAATTCTCCAATATTTATTATTATCAAAACCCTTGAGTTGGCAATTGGGGGTGGGGGGGAAATGGATTTGAATACTCAATCAAAGCTGGAATTAAGCTCCATCTTTAGAATATTGTTTTTCCTTTGTGTTCAATAAATTGGCATCAGATTTGGCAGAGTGATGGATGTGTTAGAATATGATGGATGTGCTCGTTTTACCATAGAAAATATCACTATTGTCACCCAACCATAGGCCGAAGCCACCCTCCGAGCACCTTAACCTTGACAGAGAATCACTCTGGAAGCAAACCCTAGGCTAGATAGCCAAACAAAGGGTAGTGCACCTTTCTCCAAGGATAGCGCACCAAACAAGAGCTGATCAGATTGTCCAAACCATAACCAAGAGATAGTCTAAGACAAAACGTAATATGCTAGTTGTAGCAACTGCAACGACATCTTCTCCTCCAAACTTACGCACAAACTAACTAACTGCAGTGCGCACAAGTGAGATTTGCAATTCTCAGAAATGCCTACCAGAATGAAGACTGGCCTCCTGTATTTATACTAATTCTAGCTAACTGCCTAGGCTGACTTCTCATTCTGGGTGCCTATTTACTTAGTATATAATATTTCTTCTAGTCGACTTCTTCTCTTGGAGGCTAATAACCTAATACAAATTATCCTCTTGAGTTGAATTGTCTTCTAGGGCTATTAGCCAACTCATTAGGGTTTCTTCTTGCTTCCCGGAATATTCTATTCTCATTAGGTTTACACGTGGAGGTAAATACCTCCCACAAATACCATAATATCAACACTCCCTCCTAGCTAGGGAAGTATTACAGGTAATGGTCTTGAGCACAAACATACCATTCACCCGATAGCATCAACATAGTTGTATATACTATCTCATGACTAGATCATGAGCACCATCATCACCATCAATGTCATCAACTGCATCATCTCTCGAAACCATACTCCATCTGAGCAATTAGACATGATGTTGGATAAATCACTCACTCCACAGAGTGACACAAGAGCCATTCTTCTAATCCGAACATATGTCCTAGAATAATAAATGTCCTGAACCATTTTCCATCTGGGAAATATCTATCCATTTATCATCCATCTAGCTGATAATCATTTCCAACACTGTTGATAGTCTTCAAGGCAATCAGAACAATGTCTTTAAATAGAACACAATTGTGTATATCCATAGTAGTACACAACTACAATCCAGTGGTACACTACCACACCAAGTAGCACAGAGGTACTTGATCAGTGACGTATAGTCACAAACAGTAGAACACATCCACCACAGTAGTATACATCTACTATCTAGAGATATACAGTCTTCATAACAATCAACTAATATCAACYTGCACATAAACAATGTTATGATATAAACTAAATCATCTAGGCCATTCTTCCACTCACATCTGTGAGATCTGGAAGAACATCGGCCCTCAGAAGGTAAAACATCAATGATGAGTTATCTGGACTATTCTTCTCAAGCAAAGRAAGAATAATTGTTCTGATTTCTGAGCCTGGACCATTCCCCACCCTAGGCCATTCCTTCGACACTAAACAAAGTGTAACCTAGAGAGAATGAGTCTGCCCTAAGGAATGTCTGTCCTGATTGTTGAACCTGGACCATTCCTCCGGCACTAATCAAAGTGAAACCTGGAGAGAATGAATCTGCCCTAGGGAATTACTGTCTGGACTATTTCCTAAGGAAATGATTGTCCTGCACCAACCTCCAAAACAAACCATTCTTTGAAATTTCTCACAACTGTGAGCTTTGAAAGAATGATTGTCTGGCGAGGCGGACTAGTCTTCTTGATTAACCATCAAGAAGAGAGACTGTCCTAGACCATTCCCCATGTTAACCACAATGGGAAATCATTGTCTATGGTACATCAACAATCCATCTAACCATTTTCATTACAAAAATGATCGTTCGATCTGGACCATTTTCCGAACTAGAAAATGTATGTCCGTCAAAAATATCAAACCACTTTTCGAACTGGAAATTGGACCATTTTTCGAATTGAAAAATGACTGTCCATAAACCAATAACACAT
>JASDQU010243502.1:52489-63607 GCA_032191745.1 Picea mariana
CTTTGAGGGTTCCCTTTCTTCGGCAACTGATGCTTCGTGTGTTTCCTTCCTTTTCTTTAACTCGGGACAATGATTCTTGTAGTGACCATACTTTTGATAATTGAAGCATTATATCCTTAACATATCTTTCTCTTGATTTGTTTTCTTCCTGGAGCCAAACTTCTTTTTGTCCCCGAAATCCTTAAACCTTGTTGTGAAGGCTTGACCATCATACTTCTTTTGGGGTTTCTCTTTTGCACTGATCCTTGATTCTTCTTGATCAGAACAAGTCCAAAGTTCTTCAAATGTAGGATACTCCTTCCTTGTGTTCATGCTTGCGGAAAATGCATCCCACGTCTTGGGAATACCATTGAGTACTATGTTTACCAATTCCTTATTTGAAATGATCTCTTCAATAGCTTGTAGTTGATCTCTTCACTGAGAGATTTTCACAAAGTATGATGTTATGCTACCATCATCATTCATCTTCATGTCACAGAGCTGATTCTTCAGACTCATTACTTGTCCAATGTTTCTGACGGAGAAGAGGTTTGTTAGGGCATCGTACATCTTCTTTGATGAGTCAAGATGGGACATGTAGGGTATCAAGTGGTATTTTATAGAGTCCACTATGATACTCATGGCATTGATATCACCGTCTTTGAACTTCTCTATAACTGCAACGTTATGCGGTTCCTTCTCTTTTCCTTCTTCAAACTCTAGTTCCACGATCTTTCCTTTCACGATATCCAACACTTTATTCTTGGCAAGGATGAGGTCAATCCTTGTCTTCCACACTCTGAAGTTAGAAGCTCCATCTAACTTTTTTTTTGACTTCATAGAGTAAGTCATGGCTACTTTGACTTGGTCAACCCTAGATTTGACCAAAAATTCAAACTTGACATCTTGGCTTTCTGAGAATACCAGGAGATACGCTAGGCTATGGCACATTGGTCTATTCAGAAATTAGTTCAATCCCTTCACTTAAGGTGCCTCAATGAGAGGGTTAGGGTTTCTGCAACTGCACCTACTAGTAATCCTAGTGACAGTGCTTTGGTGATTGCTCCTGCTAGAAACCCTAGCGGTAGTTCTTCAGTGAGCTTAATATCCTTATGGCTATGCTCCCTTCCAATGGTTAGACTGAATGAAGGAGGTGTGGGCCCATAACCTGTTAGAATATGATGGATGTGCTCATTTTACCATAGACAATATCACTATTGATCTAAAAATATGACGAAGACTTGATAAACTTGATTAAATTAAATTGCAAGTGAAATGTTATGTGTTTAATGCAACCGGATCAATTTGCAACACATAATAAAGGATTAATTATGTAGAAATAAACATAGACAGCATAAAAAATCATTGAACATCAGACATAAACACAACAACTTGATAAAGGAGTTCACACCACTCCGGGCTACATCTTCTGGTCCAGCCTCCAAATGGATCTTTTATATTAAAATTACTCAAAGTGCTTAAAAACAAGTCTTACAATGCTCAAATCAACAAAATGACTGCTCCAATGGCTCTGTAGCGTGCCAAAACCCCTGTCTAGGCTCTGACGGCACCTGAAACGGTCGAAAAATGAAGAAGATAGCCTCCTTGAAGTCTCCCCTCCTTCTTTGATGTCTCTGGTTCTACAATCTGCACCCTTGTTCTCCAAACCTGGCACGCACGCTCATTTAACCGAAAAAACCAAGACCCGTACGCAACCGCGCACCGGTCCAAACCATAGAACGGTTAAAGCGCCTCCAGCCCCTAACCGCCTCGGCATTGGGTCATATGGCCCATGAGACCTTGGGCTGGGCGCAAAAGTAGTTGGACCGTTTGAAAACTTCCACAACCGTGCATTTCCTACTCACTAAACCATTGGTTATGTGAAACAAAACCCACGGAAATATATATAACCGCGCGCAATGTATTATAGGTCGTGGGTTCCAAACCACGCGCCAACACATATACAAAAATGTATTTGTAATACAAATATAACATATGAATCGCGCGCCCAAACCTTCCGGGCATATGTATGTGGTCATATATATCATAATAAAACCAAGGGTCGGGGCTTAAGCCCCATCCCGCGCCCCTTTCTGCTATAGCAAAACTTTAAACATAAATATAAATGCAATGGGCTATGTAACAAGGAATAAATGCGGATATGTTGGCTAGCGGAGTGTTTGTTAAGTCATTACATAGAGAGGGAGGTCTCGGGGTCGAACCCCGCGGACTCCCACATAAAAATTTTAATATGACAAATAATGACCAACCAACGAGGGCCACGTGGCACCCAGGCATTGGGCCATGTGCCCTCTTGTCATTTGCTTACCAATGTGACACGTGTCATCACACGATTCGTCAATGAACCACCAATCGCCACGTCATCAAGTTTCCACGTCAGCAAAATGGTACGGCCCTCCACGTGGCCGTACGGACTATACAGACAGGTACAGTCAGCGTCCCAAATTTTTACCTGTTTGACTTGGCAGTCAAATCGCGATATCTCCTCCATACGGACTCCATTCGTGAAAATAAATATACCGCCGGAATCAGGAAAACGAGACGGACGCAATCACACTGTTTTTGTCTCAATCCGAGCACTTTGAAAATTGAGCAAATTTTGATCCCCTGATCAACTATTGTCACCCAACCATAGGCCAAAGCCACCCTCCGAGCACCTTAAACTTGACAGAGAATCACTCCGGAAGAAAACACTAGGCTACATAGCCAAACAAAGGGTAGCGCATCTTTCTCCAAGGATAGCGCACCAAACAAGAGCTGATCAGATTGTCCAAATCATAACCAAGAGATAGTCCAAGCCAAAACATAATATGCCCGCTGCAACGACAACTTCTCCTCCAAACTTGCACACAAACTGGCTAACTATAGTGCGCACAAGTGAGCTCTGCAATTCTGAGAAATGCCTGCCAGAATGAAGACTGACCTCCTGTATTTATACTAATTCTAGTTAATTGCCTAGGCCAACTTCTCATTCTGGGTGCCTATTTACTTAGTATATAATATTTCTTCTGGCCGACTTCTTTTCTTGGAGGCTAATAACCTAATACAAATTATCCTCTTGAGACGACTTGTCTTCTAGGGTTATTATCCAACTAATTAGGGTTTCTTCTTGCTTCCCGGTATATTCTATTCTTGTTAGGTTTACGCGTGGAGGTAAATACCTCCCGCAGCTACCATAATATCAACAGGATGGACAAAAACAAACATCCTCTACTAGACCATGGTTCATGGGAGACTATTAACGACACAAAATTTATTAAAATGTGGAATTCAAGGCCCTTATAGTTGTTCTTTGCGTAAATTAGAGGAAATAAATTATCATCATATTTTCTTTGACTATCCCTTTCCCAAACAAGTTTGGAAGTTTGCATTTGAATAAATTGAGCATTTTTATGGTTTTCCTTGACTCTTAGAATGAAGTGTACACTTCTTGGCATAAAAAATAGACTAGACCATTTCAGAACAAGCCCATTCTTAAAATGGAATGGATGGTGATGCCAAAATTTGTTTGCTAGAAAATCTGACTAGCCTAAAAAAAAATCGTATTTCAATAAACCACCATATATACTAGGAAGACAACAACCAAAGCTCGTGACCTTTTCATTGAATTATTTAAGGTTAAGGGAGTGAAACGTCATAATCCCATGATGCTAGAGAAAGAGGGAAGGGGAGAAAGAGATTGGTTTCAAGATGTCTTGTTGGGCGATGTTCATCAACTAAGAAGTTGCATTTCAAATCCTAGACTTTGGGAGAAATGGAAATTGTATCTTGAGGAGTAGAAATTCAAAAGGTGGTAGCTTTCTTAGAAGAAATTTATATCACTTTTTGATGGGGATTCGAAAGGAAATGCAGGGGTGGTAGGCACAAAGGTTTTTTTTTTTTATCTTGATGGAAATCAAGAAGTAAGCTATGAATGGGGCCTAGTTCAAGCCACTAACAATTAAGCCGAGGTACTTGTGACTATAACAAGGATTAAATCTTATTGATCCAAGGCATATTAATAAGTTAATTTTTATTGGGGACTTGGAAATAATTATAAGACTTATGCACCACTCCACTTTTCTTGATTGAAGTTTATCTAGGATCATTTGATGGATCCGACAAGAGGTGATCCACTTTGCATCAATACAAATCTTTTATGTTATGAGAGAAAGGAATCACGAGGCCGATTGTTTGGCCAACACAACTTCTTAACTAGTTTGTGGAGCATTCAAGGAAAAATGAGGGGTTTCCATCTCCCTAATCCCCTAACCAATACTTTATGAATTATACAAATTTTTGCATGCTACCTAAGTGGCAAGTTGAATTTATTAACAGAGGATACAAACAAAGGCTTATTATAAATCTATACCACCGCACACTTTAAGTATTATGAAGGATCAACCCTATCAACTGAAGATTATTATAACATTAGGTGAATGTGGGATAATGGAGCCTATTGGTCTAGAAGGTTGGCTCACCCTTGTTGGTCTAGGAAGTTGGATTGAAAATTCTCTTGGCTTATCGTTGTTTGTCTCCAAATATTCTGAAGAAAGGCTCAATCTAGAAGATATACCCTGTGGCCTAGGTCTAGTGTCTTTTGGAACAATTTCTAGCCAATTGCTAAGGTAATTCCATGCTCCATAGTCGGGGTTTGTCTTTTTAATTTCTCCTAGGCTTGGCTCCCTAATCCCCTTTGTCTGTACTAGGCTATTTCCTAGAAGCATCCTTCAATTTTAATAGTAGTTATCAGGTTTCTCAATGATATTTCCTTATCCAATATCTATTTCTCTACGTCTTTTGGTGAAAACTTGGTGGTGGAAAGGTGGTTCTGATTGTGGGTAGATAAATTTTGTATAAATGCTCAGAACAAAGGATTTTGGGGAATTGTTATTGCACAATGTGTAGCATGGCATGCTATCAACATCCTAGTCGTTGCTCACTTTGTGAACTTGTTGATATTCGCCAAGGTGTGCGTTGTCAAGAGGCTCTTATTGCAGACAATAAAACATCTATATTCACAAGTACAAGGAAAAATCACACCCGAGAGGAAAATCACAATAGCGAGTTGGTAGTAACAATGGAAAATTTTCTCCAACAAAAGAAGCAAATAAAGGATTTGGAAGATGAATGTACTACTCTGCGTCATCAGGGGTCAAGCCTATCCGGAGACCCTCAATTAACTACCTCTATACACAAAATGTCCATTAGTTCAGATGTGGAGGAGAACATTGAGGAGGCAACCATCTATCGGATGCATGTAGAGTAGGATATGGATGGCATTGCATATATGAAAAACATAAATGTGTTCAATTTTATTCGAGTTCTCATAAATATTTTGGATTGTTGGACTTAATTCAATATGATGTATTTGGTCTAGTTAAAGTTCCTTCGATTTCTAAGGCTTTGTATTATATGTCATTCATTGATGATTCTTCTAGAAGGACATGGGTATATTTTCTTAAAACTAAATATGATATCTTTAGTCGGTTTAAGGAGCTTAAAGCTCTCTTGGAAAATCAGACAGGTAGAAAGATTAAGGTGTAAATGACTGATAATTGCAATGAGTTTTGTTCTACAAAGTTTGATAAGTTTTATAAGAAGAATGGCAATGAAAGAAATAAGACAAATCCACATATCCCTCACAACAATAGAACATTGATGAAGAGAGATAAGAGTACAATAATGGAATTGGGAATAAGGATCTGCCTTTCGGACGTGTTTATCTGTACGAGGGGAGCTTGTCCCCTTCAATAATGTTGTGTTTAACCCACTTTGCCTGAACTGTTTTCAGCAGTGCAGGTCTCAAATAATATAATGGCAAAGGTTGTTGCTGGGATAACATAAAACTGTTATGTGGCATGATTCATCACATAAAGCACCGGCTCTCTCTTTATACATATAAAAGTTGTTCTTTTTATAAAAGTTGACATAACGCCCAGTATCTATTAATTTGCATTAAAACATAAATGGTCAAACATTTAGTAGTTGCAATACTTTCAATGCTTTTTTTTGGTAAATATATTATAAATTTTGACTACTTAAACACTTTTAAAACAGTCCCCTATTGTATGACTTCTTTTTAAACGTAATAATTTTTAAATAAAACAGAAATTTATATTTTATCACTTCTAAGATATGTAAATACTAACTAACTTCTTAGAACAAATAAAATTGACATGGAAGGTAGGCTCAAGATTTGTAGGAGAGAGAAAAGAAGACACCACTAGCTTTAACGGGGCTCCCCTTTTATTAATTGAGTAGTTAGTGATAAACTCAAGTTTGGCCTCGTGGAGGCGTGGGGTCTAATCCAAAGAGTGCCTTGCCACGTGTTCTTTCTATGTGGGGCTTTAAAGATTGATGTGGCGTGTGCTAAGTGGCACAATGGTCGTGGCAGTTGGGTGTCGGCACTGATAACTAACTTCACTCACTGTAATTTTATATGGTATTTTATGATTAGCATAGTGTTCAATATTAATGATGATATGTAATTTTTTATAATATAATAATTTTTTAACACGTAATGTGTTAAAAAGTTAGTTTGGTGTATTGGTCACTGGTTACTATTATCTTAGTAGGGTAGTGTGTTATATGGTTAGTGGCTTAATGAGTTAGTGGATAACATGTTACAAGACTAATCATTTGGTGTGTTATATAGGCTCACATACTCCACCAATCTCCTATCAACATGTTACTGTCCTCAATTTTTTTTGTGTGATTACATAATCTATCATTAGTTACATTTAATCATTATGACATATTTATTCCATAGATATAGGTACACTACTCTTAGTGTATAAACTTATTATATATGCTCAATCATTTTCATATACATTAAAAGCATTTTCATATGCACTAAAAGCATATTTATATGCACGAAGCATTAGCTCTCACCATGCATATTAGTGCATATGCATTATAGTAATCTCATCTCTTGGATTTCTGGCATTCTCGTGTCTTGAAATTATCAATACTTAATGGCTTTGTGCATATTAGAAATACATGAATGCTTTAACTCTTGAATGTATGAATTGAAACATAACGAAAAGCTCACCATTTGGGGTTGTTGGGAAGTTATTTATGCTGGAAATCACAAACAAATGAAAATACAA
Source organism: Picea mariana (assembly GCA_032191745.1). NCBI lineage: Eukaryota > Viridiplantae > Streptophyta > Pinopsida > Pinales > Pinaceae > Picea > Picea mariana. The sequence continues at coordinate 59,581 of JASDQU010243502.1, forward strand.
AGTTAAAAGAATGATTTATATTTCAAAATAGAATTGGATGATTATGCAAACCATTCATCCAACACTTTTGATGTTGAGAATGATAGGTTGTGCGATACCATTGTTGAATGTTTGTGCTCACTGTGTTAACAATATGCACCACATGAGAAGCCTATGTAACAACACAAATGGTTAAGCACAACTATGCGAGAGCTATTACATGGTTCAAAGCCCATCGAGTTGATGATCACATTCTACAAGTAGAGTCAAAGACGACAAAATAATCGTTGGTAAGTATGAAGATCTTGTCTCATGTCTTGCTTTTATAACACTGGGTAGTTTAAACAATTCAAAAGATATACAAATAATCTAGAGAAGATGAATCAGTCAAAACATCAAGAGTAAATCAACTGTTCTTTTTCACAAGCCAGGGAAAAGTGAAATAATTTTGTTTGTTTGTTTTTAACCAAAACTAGGGAAATTAGAATTATATGAATAAAAAATTGATATAGATGAGTTAAAGAACACTAGTACATCCAACCATATTTCTTCAAAATTTAAACAAGAATGATGCTTCCAAAAGAAAATACAGGGTTTACATATGTTTGTTCGCAAAAATTCCTAGTATTTGTTGCTACTATAGATTCTATAAAAACTACCTAGTATGCAAATGACTTTAAAAGCATAGTCTAATTAGAAGATATGATGGTTGGTGGCCTCTTCTAGGTCCATATTGGTTGGCATAGATTCTTATTCTCCTATCTCCATGTCTTCAAAGAGCCGATGCACATTATCCTCCTCCTTTAATCCTCCATGTCTTGATTTCACTGGCACCCTCTGATTGGAAGCCCTTGAATAAACATATTTATTCAAATGGACAATCATATATCTTTAGCATAACACATTCTACATCAAGATATGCAATTTGCTACTTTAATTGAACCAAAGTATCCACGGTAGAAGCGATTTGGGAGACTCATTGTTGCTTGTTTTCATGCACCTTGGTTGTAGCATAGAAAATGGAAGACCTATTGCCTTGAATCATTTTCTCGTGAGATCTTAAGGGTCTCCTCATTTCTTGTTGATATATGTAATCCATATTTATTGGTTTAATTTTAAAAAGCCTATTTGAGATGGAGAACTAGGAATTGAGTAAACAAAGACATAGTATCCTATATTAGCTCAATATAAAACACAAGGAAGTCTGACCAAGGACCACGATGTTCAACCCAATTAATTAAATTTAGAGCACTTGGTATATAAAAAATACATAGAGTGTTTGTGTTCCAAAAGGGATGAATCACTTGAGCTTAGAAGGCCTCTAAACTAGAGAAAATATAGCACCTTACACACAAAAGCTCTAGAATTCTAAAACTAAATACCATAGACAGAGCAATTGAAGATTTTTTTTCCCTCTACTATTGACTCCCACCCACAATCGAGGGATAGTAATGACTTAATGAAACTATATGATCCGTGCAATGTTGAGCGACCTACAAGTATGGTGAATAGTCCCTATCTATTATGTAAAGGGAATCATCCTTGCTTCAATATTGGTAGTGGGAGCCCCCTTTATTCTGTATAGAATGTGACCTTCAAACTGTAGATAGGGGTAAATGACAAAAAAACCGTTATAGATTTGCTTCAGTTTCGCCAACCCGGAAGGAGTGGCAAACTAGAAGAGTTGTACAACATACTCTCACAATTGGTGACAAATGAGCCCTCTTGTTCTCCACGCAATAGGTCACCATTATCCCACCTCGACTGGAGTTAAAAACCACCTTCAATTCAAAATTGCAAGTGCTCGCCACACTAAGCATGTGTGAAGGGGGTGCATGTCGCGTTGTGTTTATGGCAAAGCTGTGATAGCAGGGTTGGCAGGTGATTGACATGTGACTCATTAATTTAGTGGTACTTGTCATTAAGTGGATGAAAGTGCTTACAACATGGTTTGATAGGCTAATGTTCGAATAACCCTTAAAACCCCCATTTTCATCCTTGTATCTTCATTAGAAAGAGTGTCAATAACAATGTAAATATCTCTTAAAACTTGAAAAACTTTATTTTGTGAAACCTTCCAAACCAATTTTAACACAATTTTGTAATCAGAAAAATAAGATTTTTTATATATTAATTAAATAATGATATTTAAATCGTCTAAAACCATGAAAACAATTATATTACAATCTAATCCCAATCTCAATCCTTGCAACCATGCATATGCCTCACTTTGATTGTTAGAAGAGATAATACCAAATAATATAGAATGCCCACACTTGTTTGTTAGTTTGAACGTGGAGTGAGATCGATGGGGTTTCTTGAGGCTTTTGCCACGTCATACAAATTCTATTGCAGGCCACGTCATATGATGTGTTGGAACAGAATCACAGAATCCGTCGGCCCTCGATGTCAATATCCAGTATGCTTTTCCTCTCGCAATGGTTGAGATAAGGTTAATCGCAATGGTTGAGATAAGGTTAATTGCGCATCCATCTACCCACATGCATCCTACGTGTTAAAAATCTTATGAAATCAAGAGAGAGTTACAATGCATGTGGCCTCACGGGTGGCTTGACTTTGTAAGAGTATATTCGGTGAAGCAGCCAATCATGGCGCTGTTCAAACAAAAAATATGTATTATCAATATTATAACGTTGGAAAATTGTATTACTTCAATGGTTATGACGTTGGAAAATTGAATTACCAGAAACACTGAAATTAGAACTACTGCTAAATTGAATTTAATATCATAAATTACTAATTTGGGTTACAGTAAATGCTAAATTGAATGCGTAAGTGTTTTTTTAAGTTTCAAAATATTTATACACGTATGAAATCCTTAAAAAATTTATTTAATTTTTATAAAATATTTAATAAACTCTTTACGAGACCACTTTTATGAATAAAAGTAAACAATAAAACAAAATATAAATAAATTTTCCAACTTTTTATAAAACATTAAAAATTAATTTTTTATAATTTAAATTAATATATTAAATAAATAAATATGAATTATTTTTCAACTTTTTAAAAATATTAACAATTATTTTATTATAATTTTAATTAATATATTAAATAATAAATAATAAACTTATATGTTTTTTTTTTTTTCTTTTAAATTTAAATCGTAAAGTAATATTTTGATTTTATTACATTCCAATTTACTTTAAGGGTTAATTTTGCTTTTACTATAAATACGAATTAATACGAGTTAAAGTTCAATGTTTTCTTCTGCTTTTAAAGTTCAATGTTTTCAGTTGTTTATTTTTAAAATAAAAGTAAAGTAAAGTAAAATAAAGTAAAGTTGAATTAAATTTTATGAAGAGATATATTATAGTTTTTAAAAGAAGTAAGTTAATAAGTAAATAAATTTAATTTTTTTATATTAAAATAATTTTATAAATTTGATAAGAATTTTATTAAAAGTTTTACTTTTACTTAATTGATAGGAGTTTTGTTCTTAAAAGTTTTGGTTTATTTTAAGATAACTTACATTGTTAAAATTTAAAAAGAAATGAAAGGATTAAGACAAAACTTTGCCAATTATATAAGTATGATGCGTCTATAGTTTAAGTCATAAAAATGAAACCTAGTTTTGATATCAAAATATAATGTTTATTTATGACAAATTAATTGAACACATTTTATATTTAAAAAAAATTAATAACATCATTAAAACAAATTTTTAGGATAGTTACTACTAAGTTATTATTTGCATTTCAACACACAAATAACATTATCATCATAGTTATCTAACCCAAAACATGAAGGTTTATGTGATGGCTAAAACCTACTCATCAAAGCTACACGATATTTTGGTTTTAGGAGACAATGTCATCATTGCATCCTTGGCTTCCTTTGTGCTCAATCGTTGGTCTTAGATGTTAATGCACAGGGGGTAAGCTTTACACTTAGTAGGATCGATGACGTTTATAGAGATTAAATGGTTACATGGGTTAGGTACAGAGGTTTTACAAGTCTTCACAATCATGATATTGGTGATATTGCTGACACTTAAGAAAATGTGGATTTCATCATATTATTTTTT